>PVIY010000546.1:0-196068 GCA_004026745.1 Myrmecophaga tridactyla
GTTTGCAAATACCAGATCTGTTGTAACAGTGTTTTGGATGGCTAAGGGGAAGATTTTAGAGGAATTGTGAAGAGAATGATGGAGAAGACCTGGAGTGCGTGAAGGGACTGTTGGTGTAAATGGAACCACTGCCAATCTTGACAAAGGAGGACACAAAAGGGAGAGATTGGAGTTTGCAGAGTGAGAACCATGGATGCTCAGGTCTGAAGCCAAGAAACCTCGGCCAGGAGAGTGAACCCACCTGTGTACATGGAGAGGGTGCGTTTACCCTGAAGGGTGAGGATGAGCCTCTCATCTTGTTGCAGTGAAAGAGCTGTGTAGCCTCAGGCCTTGGAGAAGGCAGAGCATGCTCCTTGGGGGACTGGGAGAGCCTGGCTGCCACTATGTGGAGGGGTTTAGCGTGTGCCCTAGAAATGGCAGAGAGCCCAAGGGTGGCCCTGATGCCTGGAGAGAGTGGAGCCTAGAGGTGGTCTCCTCGATGTTCCCCGAATTTGATTTGGAAGGGGGGGGCACGGCATAGGCCCTAGGAAAGGGTGGGACTGCCACTTTCTAAAGCCAAAGGATGAATGATTTTCAGGCTTCGAAATCCAATGGTGTTTGCCCTCCAGGCCTTACATCTGTGTTCTTCCAATTTCTCCCTATGGAAATGAAAACCTATATCCTGTGAATATCCTCCTTTGCATCTTGGCACCAGACAACTTGTGTTGAGATTCACAGGTCCACAGCAAGAAGAGAATTTTTGCACCTGTTTAAGGTGATGCTTGAAGTTGCCAAGTTGACAAGGGGTGGACATGTGTTAGTTAGATTCAGTTGTCAACTTGGCCAGGTGAGCATACCTAGTCTTGTTGCTGCGGACATAAGCCAATGGTACGTGAACCTCGTTTGTTGCTAATTGCATCTGCAGTTGGCTAGCAGGCGTGTCTGCTGCAATGAGTGATGTTTGACTTAATTGGCTGGTGCTTAAATGAGAGAGCACAACGTATCACAGCCTAAGCAGCTTGGCATTCCTCATCTCAGCACTTGCAGCTCAACCCAGGCCTTTGGAGAAGCAGAAGGAAGTTACCCCAGGGAAAGTTGTTGGAACACAGGGGCCTGGAGTGAAGACCGGCAGAGACCATCCTGTGCCTTCCACATAAGAAAGAGCCTCAGTGGAAAGTTAGCTGCCTTTCCTCTGAAGAACCAACAAAATAAATCCCCTTTTATTAAAAGCCAATCCATCTCTGGTGTGTTGCATTCCAGCAGCTAGCAAACTAGAACAACTTCCAAGACCACTCTCTATATTATGATAGCATCTTTTTTATTCTGATGTATCCCTGAGAACATTGTGCCAGGTGCACTTATTTAACTGTACTTAACTTCTTCAGTGTATTATAAAACCCAAGGAAGCTGAGACTACCCTGGCATTTTCAGTATATGTTTCCACAGAGATTTCTGAATACCTGTGCATTATAGAGAAACAATTTTAAGTACGTTGTAAATAAATACATTAGTTTATTTACACAAGGAAGGAAACTAGCTGTGTGATCTTTTGTGTCTGGGCTGTGCTGCTTTGACCTCAGATGATATATGATAAAAATTCTTGGCATCCATACTCCTTGACACTTTCCTGCAGCCTCTACATTACTTACTACCTCACCTGGCAGTAGCTCTGAGATGGTCTGTGTGAAAGTCTGAATTCTTTCCTGGGTGACTGGTAATGGAGCCTGTATCCCTGTCCCCAGACCAGACAGGTAGGAAGGAGTCAATTATCTGTCCCGCAGCCAGATTTAGGACCCCAAAGGTAAAACAATGTCCCAGATACCCAGCACTGTACAGGATAAGGGACAGCAACAGATGGGGTTATTTACAGGTTTCCATTTGCTGCTCATTCATGCATTTCCCTCTGTCCCTCATTAGCACATTTCTCTCTGTGTCCCTCATTGATACTTTTCCTGGTCGCTTCACCCCTGAGCCTTTTTCCTCTTTGGGATGTTGTTCAGGAGACAATGGAAATGGGTCCTGCTCACTCCCTGTTCCCAAGACAGCAGGTTGTTCCAGATGAATCCAGCTTTATCACTCTTTCTCCTCATGGATTCTGCTGATTTGAATAGCTCTAACCTTCTAGCACCTTTCCCATCCATTGAATTAATCCCTTTGTGTAACATTACCTGAGCCTGGCACATTTTTAGGGATTTTCTCTCTGAATATTTACAAAAATAATTTTACAAGAGAAGTACTATTATGGACCCCAAACTAAGTCTGCATGACTGAGTGGTATTCAAATTTTAAGTATCTGACTAAAGTTTTGACCCAGGTAAGGGCTGGGATACTGCTTGGAACTCTACAGATGTTTGCACTTCTCAGTCTCTCAGCCAGTGGATCTCAACAAGGGAGATTCTGGCCTCTGGAGCTATACGGAAATGCCAGGAGATATAATCTGGGATGTGCTCACATAAAATCTGTTTCATTTCAAAGAGAAACCATTTTGCAAGTGACTTTTCTTGTTTTGGTATTATAAAATACTAAAGAAATTCCAGCAAACTGAGCTAGATAATTTTTTGCAACATGGCAGAATACAATGAACTTCCTAATCTACTTAGCACTTATTTTTAAAAAAATAAATTACTTCCATTGGATAGAAGAAAAAGCTAAATGGCACAACAAAGAAGCACAAAATCATTACACAAGTGTGAGATATATTACAAACAAAAGAAGTAGATTCTGTAAGAAGTCAATGATAGGGAAAAAGATATTAAAAAGAAGCTGGGGCAGTGCGATGGTGGCTCAGTGGTAAGTTCTCACTTGCCAAGCTGGAGGCCAGGGTTTGACCTGCCGATGCCAAAAAAAAAAAAGGAAAAAACAAAGTCAGGCAAGGTGGCTCAGTGATGGAGTCTCGCCTGCCATGTGGGAGACCCGAGTTTGATTCCCAGAGCCTGCCCATGCCAAAAAATAAAAAAAAAAACCTGCTCTTGATTAAGAGAACTTTTACAGACCTAACATGCGAAGGTCATGTGACCTTGTTTGACTCCTGATTCTAAACAGGAAACTGACCCAGCTAACATGGACTAGATCCAATCTTCCTTTTAAACCTTAAAAAAAAAAACCTGGCCATAATACAAAATATAAATGTAAAAGGCTCTAAAAGATGGAAAGTTAGACTGACTAGGGTCATGAGGGCTTGAAGAATGACATGGCAGTGAGTTTGCCTCAAAAATATCATGGGTAAGGGGCTAAAGAATTCTGTCACTGAAATAAAAGATAAGACAAGAAAAAAAATCTTGCACATTGTAGTGAAAAAAGAACTGGTAAGTGAGTGGCTAGCAGAACAGAAAACCTCAATGGGATAACACCAGCCCTGCTCTATCCAAGTGCCAATGGGAAAAACCTGACTCTCCTACACCCTGTAATGTCAGCAGCATCCAGTGGACAGCTGAATCTCCATCTCAACCTGAAAATTGTGCAAATTCGCCCTCCATTTCCCCTCTTACATTCAGTGACTACAAATAGGGCGCCAAACTTCCACTCCCATCTAGTAGCAATGAGACAATGTGAATTGACCTTTCTTTCATAGGCATGGTGTCAGCAGGGCAGAATGGACAACTGAATTTCCACCCATCCAGCCCTCACTCTTCCACTGCTGTGAGAGGCAAAATGAAGAGAACCTAGTCAACACGCCAATTCCTCCACTCCCAGGGTGGTGTCAGCAGGGTTGAATGGGGAGCTGAATTTTCACTCCTACTCAACAGCAAAAGAGTGGCACAGTCAGCCTTCTGCTATAATCACTAACCCCCTCACCTTTGCTATTGGCAGTAGAGACCGGCAGGAAAGTGAACTTCCATTCCAACAGCAGTAAGGAGTTGGAATGCTGCTCCTTTCTTCCCCCAGTATCAGGAGCTGAACCCTCAGCTGGGACTGCATGTTACACACAGGGTGACTGCCTACTAACAAAGAGGATTAAATGGGACCCAAAGTCTCACAACGGAATACTCAAAATGTCCAGGACACGACAAGAAATCACTCCTCATATGAAGAAACAGAACGATAGCAACTTGAATGGGATAAGACCATCAATAGATGCCAGGTCAAGAGATTCAGATTTTCAAATTATCTGACAAGGATTTTAAAGCAGGAATCATAAAAATGCACCTATTTTTCAGGCACTGGTTTGAGGTCATTGTAACAGACAAAGTTCCTGCCTTCCTGGAGCTTGCATTCTGGTGCACATGATCTTGCCATGTCCCTCATTAACTTTTGCTTAAATCTTGACCTTATCCTTCATTTTTAAGATCTCTTCTGGGTAGATTCTGTTGAATGTGAAACCTTTATTATTGGGTTTCCTGCTAGGTATTCACTTGATAATGGTGACTATTAGACATCTGCTTCAAATACTGACCATGTACATATGACCATAGGTTTTCTTCAATAGCTCTCATTGCTGAAAAACTCGGCTAATTCTGAATTCTTAAAACACTATGTTTCAGAAATATTCTTGATTTTCTGATGAAAATGAGATGTCTAACTTCTGAAGGATGCCTTTACCACACAACATCACATGTATTGGTTTTATCACATTTTTTATTATCTCATAAACTTGAATACATGAACTCTGACTAAAGACCTTAGCACATACAAAATATTTGTATGGATTCTCTCCAGGATGGACTCTCTGATGGGCTTGATGATGTGAGGCCTCAATGAAAGCCTTACAAGAAATGCCAAATTTATCTAGTTTCTCTCCTGCCTGGACTCTCTAATGGCCTTGGAGGTATAAAGTGTGACTAAAGCACTTACCACATGTCCCACATTTGTATGACTCATTTCCTATGTGAACTCTCTGATGATGGTGAAGTTTTGAAACCGATTGAACTCTTATCATATGGCTTATGTTGCATGTTTTCTGTTCCGTTTGGACTCTCTGATGGCCTTGACAATATGATCTCTGATTAAAGCCCTTATCCCATGCATCACATTTCATTGGCTTCTCCCCATATGAACTCATTGATGAGCCTGAAGGCTTGAAATCTTACCACGTCTCACATTTGTAGAGTTTCTATCCAGTGTGTATTCGCTAATGAGCATGAAAACTTGAAATATGACTAAACCTCTTACTACGTGTCTCACATTTGTATGGCTTCACTCCTATGTGAACTCTCTGATGAGTATAAAGATTTGAAATCCTACTGAAACCCTTACCAAATGACTCACATTGGCATGATTTCTCTCCTGTATTAACTCTATGATGAGCCTGAAGACATGAAGTCCTTACCACATGTCTCACATTTGTCTTGGTTCTCTTCCATGTGGATACAGTGATGGGCTTGAAGACAGCAGTTATGGCCAAAGTTCTTATCAGACACATCACATTTGTATGGTATATCTCCAGTGTATACTCTCTAATGGGCTTGGAGATATGAGTCTTTCCTGAAGACCTTACAACACACCTCATGTTGATTTGGTTTCCCTCCATTGTGAACTGTCTGATGAAGGCCAGAATTCATATCAAATACCCTATCAGATGTTTCTCATTTGCATTTTCTACTTCATTGTGGTGTGGGCTCTCTGATGCTTCTCAAGTTGTGGTGTCTGACTGAAACCTTAATTATAAACATCATATTCACAAGATTTCTCTCCAGTGTTGTGCACACTGGAAATGTCAAGATCTAAGCTATGACTGAACCACTTTGCACATCTGTCATCTTAATATGGCTTTGTTTCTGTGGGAATAAGTTCACTAGTTGGAAGAAAGGAGTTCTGATTGAAAACCTTAGCACATACCTGATATTTGTAGGATTTCTCTCCCTTGTTGACTTCCTGATGAGTTTGCAGATGTGAACTCTGACTTATGCTCTCACCAAACCCATCATTCTTACAGTATTTGTCCCCTGTATGAACACTTAGCTGAATGGGCAGCACGGAGCTATAACTGATGCCCTTCCCACATGCAGTACATATATGTTGAGGTTTCTCTTGGAGTGCAATTGCTGATGGAGTCCAAGGTTAGAGCCAATGTTGACACTTTTCCATTCTCATCAGAAGTTCCTCTCCTGAGGGGACTGCACTATGCTGGGATGATTTCAAGTCTTTTCCACAATTCTTATGGTTAAACACTTTCTCTCTTCTGGTACTCCATGGCCATCATGGTTACAATAGATCCTCACAACTCTGAACACATACACAGTTTATTCCTCACATCTATTTGATAGTTTGGTGGCTCTCTGTCAAACATTTTCTTCCAAAGATCTTAGGTAGTTCAATTTGGGAACTCTTTATTTTGATTCCCACTGGAATTCTCCCCTTGAAGCTCCATTACAAGGTTATCATCATCAGAAACTTGAATGGATTCCCCTGCCAACACTTGACAGAGGGGTTCATTTTGTTTTAGCAATTTGGATGCCTTACATTGAGAAGTTATTGTTCAATCTTGATTTCTGGTCAATTTACTTGAAAATTGTTCCTACATCTGCCAGCATATATGGTCTTCATGTCATTAAGAAGTGCTACTTCTTGAAGTGTCTCTATCTCACTTTGACTTCTGTGTCCTGAGTGCTCATCTTTAATTTCTGACTCTATCATCAAAAGTTTCCCTTTTCTCCCCAAATGTAACATATCTGGCTTAAACAGTTGATATCCCACAGAAAGCAGTTTCCTAAAGTTCTTCACCATTACCATTTAGTACAATTTCCCCTGGGCAACGTCCAGCAGCCCAAGTTCTTCCTTGGTGAAGACCACAGCTATATCCTTGAATGTCACTATGTCCTGAAACAACATCATTTTCTCTTGCTCATTTGGAAGAGGTAAGAGTCATGGTAAGGCAGAGCTCACAGAGGGGTCCGATAGAAGCCACCACACTCTCCAGCATTAGAAGTACCTCTCTACCCAGGTTTTAATATTAAAATCATACAAACTATAATTGCTTTCTTAGAATCTTTAGAAGTCTTAATTTATGCTGATATTCCTTTTTCTTCTTTTATTAACTTTTTTCATTTTTATTCATAGAGAACTTGTGGATGTATGTAACAATTGTCTCTAAAAAATGGAATTCCCATATGCCATCCTATTACAAATACTTTTCATTGGTGTGGCATATCTGTTATGCCTGATGAAAGTACAATTTTTTAAATTGTACTATTGACTGTAGCCCATAATTTAGTTTAGGGTTCACAGTTTGTGTTTTGCAGTTCTTTCAATTTTCATTAAGTTATATTTCTGTACCATATACACAACCTAATATTTCTCATTTGAAACACATTCTGATATATATTTCAGTGCTTTCATTTATGTTCACAAAGTTATGTTATCATAACTACCATCTAATACCAAATTTGCTTTCATGCCATAGGAGCTCCATGCATTTTAGCATTCACTCCCTGTTCCCTACCTCCACTCCATCCTCTGGAAAACTATATATAAGATACTCAGTTTATGAACTTGCTTATTCTAATTATTCAAAACGGTAGGTTCAGGTATATTATAAAAACAGGGAAATGTCTTAAGGAATATTGTAAGAGATTACAGTCACCCTCTTTCCTAAATTATCCTCAGTCTATATGTAAGTTTGGTGTCCACCATTCAGTCTGCATTATATGCTGTGAGGTCAATAGGATGGACTGGCCCTTAGCAGCTATCTATCCCTCCTTATGGTTTGTGTTCCTGTTCTCTAGCAGGCACAGTGCATATGTGACCACTACTTCTGGGAAAAGCTTCCTACTACCTGAAGTGCAGAAAATGCAGCATGTTGTGGTACCAAAAATTTCACTGATATCTTCTTAATTTTATAATGTCCCTGATGATAGCAGAAGTATCACCTTCCCTGGCTGAGTTATTTTTCTGCATTTTCTACTTCCAATTCCTAGGAAGAGATATCTCTAAGTTCTTCCACAATGTTGACAGTACATGTATATGAAATTTCTTGAGAAAATTCTTAAAGACATTTTTTTGAAAAAGAGATTTCTGCTTAAAGAAAATAAGCTGCCCAGGTAAAATACTAGATTCAAAAAATGATTCCAAAAACAGATGTTCTAGTATAAGAATCTGAAAACTGATATATCATCTTGTACTGAGGACAACAATGAAGCCTTTTGTTTTGAATGAATGTACTCTTGTATGTCTAGCATTTGCAAATCTGGTTCACAATATATTGTTTATATACATCTCTAAAGAAAGTGTCTGGGAAGAATTTGGCAAACTTTTATGTGCCAAATATTTTATGATTTGAGAATAATAATTCAAGGAATATAGCGTATGATGGGTCTTTTAATGGTCAGAGATTAACAACCCCTAAAATGAGCTGACAAAGGAAGAAAAACTTCAGTGTTTATTGACAGATAACTCCAGTCAGTGGATGAAGACCTACTGTGAATGTGAAGTGACACATCTCTATGGAAACCACCTAATCAAATGGTCCCACCCACAATTGGGTGGTTCACATCTGCATGGAAACAACTTAATCAAAATGATCCTACTGAAACAATAAGTCTGCTGCCACAGGATTGAACTAAGGAAAAGAGCATAGCTTTTCTGTATTACACAACTGCCTCAAACCATCACAGCACCAAGATTCACACTTTCCCTGGTCCTAGAGCCACGTGGTGGGGAAAGACCTATGAATGAAATGCTATCATGCACTCTGAGATCACAGCACCTATGTGGTCTTAAAAACTCCATGCATCAAAATTAAATTTCAATTATCCTGTCTTAGCAATCTCAAAATAAAGTCAAGAGTAAACCTCCCTCTTCTATCTAGGCCTTTAAGATTTATCACAAATATGGGCCTGTCAAGTTAAAAAGAGCACAATTTAAAAGTCACCATTAATGCTAAGAAAACAAGTACCACAACCAATAGCTGGTTGAAAATCAGCCAGGGACCATAAACCTTTAACTGTTTTGGATGTAGAACTTATTCAAGCACCAATTGTGAAACAACTATCTGTAATAAGTTTGGAAAAATTAAAAGGAATCTTGTAAATAAATATAATGACCAAAGTATATTTCAAAATGAATCAAATAGAACATCTAGTGTTGAAAATTAAAAATTTCTGTGAATTGGAACTGAGAGAAAATTGATTGAATAGAATCCAATAACCCCTCAAGAAACAGAAATTAGACAATAAATACATTTATACTTGTAAGCTTTAACTATATCTCTTTCCCTGTGCCCCTGCAGTTACTGTAAGTAAAGCATTCCCTGCCATTACATTTCTGTCCATAGCACACACACACACACACAAAACTTCTCTGGCTCATTCATGTGTTTTTTTTTTTCATGTTTTCCACCTAGATAGTAGATCAATACAAAATATCTGCATTTTGGAAATTCAAGGAGATGAAATAGATATGTAATCTCAGTTTGGATGACATATATTAGAGCTGCATGTTCTTCTGGGAAGAGTGATCTGAAATTGAAATGAAAATGAAAATGTGGGCATTGGTAGAAGACCATGAGGAGCTTCTTTCCCAGAGCTTCTCATAGATACTACTACTCCATGGTCAGCTTTTCTTGGAATCTCAGCTCTTGGCATGGGTGGAAGGATTCATGGCTCCTATGTTTCACATTCACACACTTTGACACTGTCTACATTTTTAGGGCACATTCTAAAAGATATAGACTCTGTTACTGCTCTTGCAGTGTCTGAGCTTAAATGATATTCTTTGGACCTGACAGTGTTTATTCTGACTTCCTCTACCTTTAAAATTAATCTTTGAATAGAAAGCATCCATCTTTTGTAAAATTTTGCATAGATGGGGCCCAGTAAACGATTCCTCAAATTACCCAATGGAATACATTTGAACAGGGCAGAACTCAGTCAAAATGAGTCTCCCCCTCTATATAACATACATTTGATAGTTTGAAGGTGGCAATCAAGCCTCCAAATTCTCCAAGAAAAATAATAGTGGTTCCCTCTGCAACTTGTGTTTATAACCCCCCCACACGAAAATTCATGACGTTTTCTTTTGCTGAAATCTATGTTTTAATGACCTGCCTCAAGTCCCCCCTTTAGACAATTTGGAGACTTTTTCTTCAAGAAAAACAAGCATTATTATTTTTATTAAAAAAAATTATTTTAGTCTGAGAATTTTAGACTCTTCAAGAGTAAAATTTAGTTTTCCATGAAAACAATTGTATCTCCTCAGTACACAGTGAATCATTTTTATTATCACATATTTTAAGGGCTCAGGAGAAGAGTAAAATTATCGTTAAAAAGCCAAGAATATTATTTATCTGAGGGAAAATTAAGAGTGGCTAGAATGGTTGAAGTAAAGATTGAAGTAAAGAATTGGAGTATATGGCAGAGTTGTAAATGTCTCCGTTATTCACTCAATACAAGCTCTACAAAACAACTTTTCTTGTATGATAGAAAGGAAACAGAAAAGTCTCAGGGGATTTTAAGGACATCCTATCTCCCTCTCTGCTAAATTACACTCAGAGAATAAAGACATTCTGTGTCCACCATGCAGTTCACATATGGTGTCAGGTGGGCAGGATGGGCTGGCACATAGCAGCCATTTCTCCCTCCTTCTGCTTTGTGTTCTTGTTCTCCAGAGGATGGAGAACTAGCAAGAGTATTGCATACATAACCAATACTTATGGGAACTGCTTCTTACTCCCTGAAGTGCAGAAAATGCAGCATGTTTGTGGACCCAACAATATGGGGGTAATCTTAATTATACAATGTTCCTAATAATAGCATAAATATCACCTTTCTTGCCTGGGCAAGCATTTTTTAGTGTTTTCTACTTGAAATACATACCTCGAGGTTCTTCAAAAATGTTGAGATAGCATGCCTACTAAATTACTTCAAAGATTATTGGAGATTTTTTTAAAATATATTTCTACTTAAAGAAAGCATAACATACAGGTAAACAATTGGCTAGAAGAATTGATTGCAAAAGGACATATCTGCCTGATAAGAATCTTGGAATTGATATATCAACTTGTTGGAAGTTAGGACATTAAGGATGCTATGTACATTGGATAAAGGTGTACAGCTACTGTATGTATACTATTAGCAAATCTGAATCACAATACATGTTCGCAGTCATACCTAAAGAAATTGTCAAGGGAAGAGTTTGGAAAGCTGTCTGGTTAATTTGATAAATTATTTTGCTGAGAGTCAGAATTCAATAAATGTGGAGTATGGTGGGTTATTTAATTGCCCTGGAGAACTTTCCAAAAAAAAGCAAGCTGAGAATTTCAATTTTCAGGTTAAGCCACAATCAAAGACAAGATTTTTTTTCAGGACAGCATGAATCAAACCTCCTTTCTCCATAAACAACAGTTCTGATGTGGGTATAACTAACAAACTGAGTCTGATCCTATGGCTTAATGCATTGCAAATAAATGAATTCATTGCTTTGTGAAAGAATGAAAAGTGAACACATAAATAAATAATCAACATCTTTTTCTTCTAAATTGTCCATGAACTCTGAACAATCTCTAAACTTAAAATGCCACTCTAATTTGTCAATAAAAGAGATGGCTGTGGGGTCAGGTAAGGAATAAAAAATTGCCTTATTCTACTTACCAAAGAAGTAGTTCTGCTTAAAACAATGCTATTATTTCCTAATATCTGAGATTAATAGTTGAAGAAGGCATAGCTGGCAATGGGTAAAATACCCATGGCCATACTGAGGATCTATAAATGAGGACTCTTTACTGTATTAAATACCATGGGAAATTTCCTGGTAATGGCCCTGCTACTGAAAATAATTCTTAAAGTGCTCAATTATATCACTGGAAGACTCCCAGTGATGAGTGAAATCAGCAACAATTGAAGAATCAAGGGCTGTAATGTCTATCATATCTTCAACTAACTTATGTTGCAATTGTGCAATGAAAGTCATATGAGGCAATTAACACAACCCTGGCAACAGGTACTCAGCATTTAAATGACAAATCATTTTCACCAAAAGCATATAACACAGGACTGGTTGATTTCTTCTTTCAGGGACAGCAGTACACCTTCACTTCTCCAGCAATTCCTATAATTTTATATGTACCAAATTACCTGTAATAAATAATTGCCACCAAATACTCAGGCATAGGAGTCCAGATCAATACTGAATTCTCAGAATATAATCAGACAGGCCAAATGATTTAAAGAAAATACAGGTGCTTTGATGAATAAAAAGTAAAGAGACAGAGTTTTGGAAATTAAGCAAACATCAGATTATCATTTTATATATTGATAAGAGTATCTGATTAAGATAGGGTAGAATTAACCTTAGTTAATGGCGAACAAATTTCTAAGCTTGTGACAAAGGATTCTTTTACAGAGTAAATCTTTACCTGCTGGAAATTATTCTTAAGGCATGCTTTATGTCCTTGTTTCTAAGACTATAGATAAAGGGGTTTAGCATGGGAGCGACCACTTTGTACATCACTGAAGCTATTGCACTTGCCCTTGTGTTTTGGGTAGCAGCAGAACTAAGATACACTCCAAGAACTGTGCTAGAAAGCAAGGACACAACTGAAAGATGAGAGCTACAAGTAGAAAATTCTTTATACCTGCCCCCAGCTGATGAAATCCTCAAAATGGAAGATACAATCTTAGAGTAAGAGAAAAGGATCCCAGTGAGTGAAATAAAACCCAGAATTCCAGTTGCAATATACCTTATGAGCTCATTGAGGAAGGTGTCAGAACACGCAAGTTGCATTACCTGATTAAGCTCACAGAAAAAGTGGGTATTTCCAACTCTGTACGAAAAGATAATTGCAAAAACATTACACAATGTAAAAGAGCAGACAAAACACATAATATCCATGATGCCAGCAGCAGGTGACCACAGAACCTGGGGTTCATGATGACCATGTAGTGCAGTGGGTGACAATGGCCACATAATGGTCGTAGGACATCACGGCCAGGAGGAAGACATTTAATCCTATAAAGACCAAGTAAAAGTACATCTGGGTAAGGCAGTTTCCATGACTTATAGTTTTGGCCTCTGTGTGGATGTTCACCAGCATCTTTGGGACAGTGGCGTAGGTGAAACAGATGTCTGTAAAAACCAGGTTAGCAAGGAAGAAGTACATGGGCATGTTCAGGTGGGCGTCAGAGATGGTGGCCAGGAGGATGAGCAGGTTCCCAGTGATAGTGACCAGGTACATCGTCAGGAACAGAGCAAATAGAAGGGGCTGCACTTCTGCATCTTCTGAGAGTCCCAGGAGGATAAATGCTGAAACGAGTGTTTTGTTTTCTGATTCCATGTAGCTGATGAAACTGCTAGAAAAGAGCACAGAGCAATGCAAATTTAGCCACAATCAGTGATCACCAAATTAACATAAATGTTGTATCTGTATCATAAACGCATCATCTTTATTAATTTCTTAATTAATATGTATAGGTCTAGAGGCCTTTACATGAAAATATCAAGGAAACCATTACTTCTGCTTCTCCTTAATGCTGTTGCTGACTCACCATCCTTGTCCATGATTGTAAAAATTGTATAAAGGCAATATTTTTCAATGCAAATGTTCTTAGACGCTATTTTTTTCACCAATCACTTTGACTACTTATTTAGTAACATCTGATGTAAAAGTTGGGTTCATGGATATCTGTAATGGTAGAGCAATATTTTGAATGCAATTAATATTACCAAATTGTAAAATTGAAAATGGTTGGAATGAGAAATTTTGAGTTATATATACATTGTTACAATAAAAATTAAAAATAAAATTATTCTATCTTCATGGATAGGAATACCCAACATTATTAAGATGCCATTTCATCTCAAACTTATCTATGAATTCAATTTAATCCCATTTCAAATGACAGCATTTATTTTGTGGATATGAACAAATTAATTCTAAAGTTATTATGGAAAGCAATAGTCCTAGATTGGCTAAACAATACTGAAGAGGAGCAAAGTTGTACAAACCATACTACCTGATTTAATGTGTAGCTATAAAGGCACAATGATCAGATTGTGTTGTATTAGTGAAATAAATGTATGAACTTAAGTGTGAGAACTCAAAAATAGACACATACAAAAGTAGCCAACTGGTCTTTGAAAAAGAGTAAGAACAATTTGATGGAAAGTATGGTCTTTGCAACAAATACAGCTGGAACAATGATATGCCCATATGAAAAAAGAATTTAGCCAAAAGTGTATACATTTTAGAAAAAATAACTCAAAATGAATCATGCACTTAATACTAAAATGCAAGTATAATGTTTTTAGAATAAAACATACGAGAAAATCTAGTAACCCATTGTGTGGTGATGAGTTTTAGATAAAGCACCCAAATCATGATTTCTGACAGAATATTTATAAATTTGACTTTATTAAAATATAAAACTTCTGCTCTGTGAAATACATTGTTAAGGAAGAAAAGATAGTCCATTGATTTGGAGGAAATATTTGCAAAATACATAGTTGATAAAAAAAGTGTCCAAATATACAAAGAACTCTTATGATCCAACAATAAAAAGGTAACATCCAATTAAAAGTGGGCAAAAGATCTGAATACAAACCTAAATAAAGAAGATATACAGGTGGCAAATTAGCATGTTAGAAGATGCTCAACATCATATGTCATTAAAAATTGCAAAATTAACACACGATATTTCATCACACACCTCTTAGAACATCTAAAAATCAAAACACTAAAAATAAAAATGGCTCATGAGGATGGGAACATTATGAACTGTCATTCGTTGCTAGTGAGAATACAAAATTGTGCAGCCGGAAGTGAATTTGGCAGTGTATACTAAAACTAAACATAATCTCATCATGCTATCCAGCAATTATGCTCTTAGTTATGCAGCTGATTTGAAATTAAAGGCCAGGCAAAAACCTACATGAAAATGCTTAGAGCAGCTTTATTTATAATCTCCAAAATCTGAAAGCAACAAAGATGTACTTCAATAAGTCAATGGATAAACACTCTGCTATATCTATACAATGGAATATTGTTCAGTTATAAAAATAAATGTTCCCTCTAGTTAAAAAGTCCAGGGGAAATCATAAATGATAGCTTCTAATTGAAAGAAGCTCTCTAAATATGCTTCATGAGTAGAATTTCAATGATACAACTATCTGTGTTAGGCAAAACAGTAGAGACAATGGGATGATCACTGATTGCCAAGGGATTTGGAAGAGGAGAGCAAGGTTTAATAGGTGAATCACAGAGTAATTTTTAGAGCCGTGAATTGATTCTGTAGAATACTGTCATTATAGACACATGCCTATATGCATTTGTTAAAACCCATTAATCTTTCAAAACTTTTAAACCTTACAGGCAAATAAAATATTCACCTTCAAGATCAAGGGAATGCCAGTATGGAATACAAAATCTGACAAAATAGCCTAACTATATTACAAATACATGAAACACCATTGCTGGAGGGATGAGGGGAAAAGGTGCTAAAGTAATAATATTGGATATAAATGGAGTGTATAAAATGAAGGGAACAGAAACTGTGTATCAGCACTGTATTTTGGATGAATATTATCACAGCAGGGTGTGGATTGACAATTCTATCACATCTGCACATGTATACTGGAATCAAGCAATTAAGTAGATGATGGCAGGTGAGAAGAATATGTTTGCCACTGCAGACTGGGTGGTTAACCATAAGCAAGTGAAGGAGGCTATAATGTTCTATGTGATAATGGGTTAGAGTGAGACACATCAGCATGAGTAGGTTAATATAGACACATAGGGTTACATGTGGACATATTGATGGCTATATGTATATTCACAACTTGATAGACTTACATATATTTTCTTACTCTGTCAGTGGAGAGCAGATAGAGTTTTCAGTGCCATGCAGTACATATAGTGCCCGGACCTTTATTTTAACACCATTCTCCAATAAAAGTTCCTGGGAGAAATGGCTGGCCCTAGGCCTGGAAAAGAAATATACAAGAATTACCTGAATCACCTCTAGTATAAGAAAGTAAGTAGGTACTAAAATTAAGCCCTCAATGATGGGGTATATCAAAGAGACACAGGGAAGTGGTGAGACATCCCATCACCAAACCTGAAACAAACTGATCAACAAAAGAACTAAAGCAGTACATCACAACCCAAAGTATATGACAAATGTCATGAATCCAAAATTATATAAATAAATTTCTCAAGGTATTAATAAGAAGAAACAAATCTCCCATGCAGAAACTTTCAAATATTTATGTAGACATTACTCACTAAGGATGTGGAACATAAACCAAACTCCTGAATTGTGAGATTCACAATGTGACTTCTTTCCAAAGGCAATACATGGAAAAGGAAGAAATGAGGAACTTCTAAGTAGGGAAACTTGGCATGCATTGTTGGTCAAGGTCAACATCAAAAGTAATGAAATGTACCCTGGATACATGATTTAATGAAAATAGATTTTTATCTTTACTGTATTCCTCTATAACCCATAATCCAAATCTAATCATGAGAGAACATTATACAAATTCCAACTAAGGGACACTTTACAAAATACATGACCAGCACTGTTTAAAAATATCCAGATCATAAAAACAAGTAGAGCACGAGGGATTTTTTTCTACAACAAATAAGTGTAATGTGCTATTCTGGATAGAAGAGATTCAGAATAGGGAAAATGGGTAAGAAATTTTGGCAACTGTCTCTATTATCCTTGAAATTTTTCTCTAACAGTGGTTTAAAAATTAAGTTTATGAAGAAATAAAATTATTAGTGAAATGCAAAAATGCAAAAACAAAAAGTTCAAGCTTCATTCCAAACTTTATTACATACCTTGGACAAGATTATTACTTTGTGGTAAGTCTCACATTCTTCATACATTTAATCAGAAGACTGATAACAACTTCCCAGAATAATAGAAAGAATTAAATAAAATTATGAATATAAAATGTCCAGCATTTTGCTTAGTATTAATAGAGAGTTTTTTCATATTATGATGATTCAACCCACACAGATTCATTCCCCAAACTTCCCACCCCTCCTTCTTTCCAGTCCTCATCATCTCTTCAGGGATTTGAAAATAGGAATGACCCCAAGTGAGGTTTCCACAAGGCACGATTTTTCATGAACATCACCTTCTATGAGCCCTGCACTGACTCTCCGGTAACTTCAAACACAGATATCAATCTCCTGAACAAAGCACAAGGCTCTCTGTTATGAGTCTGCTGCCAGCTTGGCCAGATTCACCTTCCACTTTCCACACCCTGCTTCTCATTGTTCTTCAGGTATTAAGGAATACTTTTAAACCCAACCACACCTTCCAGTTATATTGATCACACATTTGTGTCCTTGTCTTCTTGGTGTGCTTCTAGCCCTTTCTTCTTCTGAAATTATTCCAATTCATCCTTCCAGGTTCAGCAGAATTATCAGTGCCCATGTGAAAGTTTTCACGAACTTCTGTAAGTTAAGTCCACATTTTTGTACTCACTTCACCTGGATTTCAGTAACACCTCATGATATTGCATGAACCCATTTCTATGTCTGTTGGCATATGTAGGTATAATCTCTTTGAAATAAGGAATGGTATCTCACTCATTTCTTTATTCTGGGAATAACATTTACTGCCTACCATGAAGGATTTGTTGAATAATATTTTTGCTCAATGATTAACAAAATAGATAATTCTGATTGAACAGATATTTAAATGAGGGAAGCCCCATGAGTGATAGAAAAAGCCAGATGAGACAGATAAGGGAAAGAAGATATTTTAGTGCATCCATTATTGCCATCCCCAGCAAGATTTTTAAGTAAGTGGGACTTTGCATGGTTACATCTTTGTGTTATCCTTGTTAATGCCTTTAAAGTTTCCATGAATAAAAGGGTCCCTGGACTCATAATACATTCCCCTTCATACCTGTCAGGACTCTACAACTCACCCAGAAATTATCAAAGAAGAGTCTGAGTTCACCAATGCAAATTCCTTCTTGAATAATGGATGAAGTTGAAAGCTCTGCTCCCAGGAAAGGCAGGTAGGTGGAACAGTTCCTGAGGTCTCTAGACGGCAAAATTATGTTTCCACCTCACCAGAGATTGGTAAACTAGTCTTGACATAGTATAGGGGAGGCATTAATATTTTCCATACTTTGGGAATTTAATTCCTATGAGCCTCATTAAGAAAGTATTTTTCTATCTCTCTACTCCCTGAAATATTTAGTTCTCTGGAGGTAAGAAAGAAAAACAAAATGCTTACTTGAGACACTTATAACCCTTGGGAGAAAGCCCTGGAACATTATATTCATCTTATCCCAGTGAACTCCTCCTGTGAAGTTATGTCTTATTTGCTGGGGGATCTACTACTTCAAGGTTTCCCATAACTTTTCCCTATTGCTGATTCTGGAGAGAAACTGTAGGTGAACTAAAATATCTTCTGTCTCTTCTCTGTCTCCTTTGTTGTTTGGTCTTATTTATGGGGCTGCCCTCTCTCAACAATGCTCCCCTCTTGCTTCACTACATCTCCTTTCTCCCCCATAGTTAGCAATACCTGTTCAACTCAATCAACTTCTTGTTTTCAGTCATTCAACAATTATTTATTAAGTGATACTGAAGAACTGTCTGAGAAGGAAGAAAAGAGTAGTACATGGTGTCTTCTCTCAAACAGTAAAGGGCCTAAACAAGCCAAGAGACATGGAAATAAGTAAATACAGCACCCTGAGGTGGTGCTGCAGTCCTGGTGATGTGTAATTCCATGAGTGAGGATCAGCTTTTCATTTCTGCTAAAACAAACAAACAAAACTCCTGGTATTTTGATAAGGAATGGATCATTTTGGGCATTATTGACACCTTAATTATATTAATTCTTCTTTTCCGTGAACACAGGTTGTCTTGTCATTTAACGAGCTCTACCTTAATTTCCTTCAGCAATGTTTGATAGTTTTCAGTGGACAAGTCCCTCACATTTTAAGTTAAAAATCACCCCATTCTATCCTATGTATCCCTTTTTTGACAGTTAATCATATTTATTTTAATATCTATTCAAATTTTAAATGTTTCCCAAGAACATTTAGCTTTGAGATATGAATTTAAACTGTACAAGTATATACCATAGTCATCAAGATTAAACTTGAGGCACATTACCACCAGAATAAATTACTGTTTCGATTTTAAAATTTATGCAAGGTAAACTGAAACTTCCATGGCAAAAATAATATATAATTATTACTTTATAATGTGCCTGTGGATAATGCCCCCAAGATGGTACCAGTTACATTACATTTTTTACCAAGTCCTAATATACATTAAAATATCTGTCACCAATTTGTAACACTTTTATAAAAGAACATACCATACTAATGTCCATAAAGTGGCAAGTTTAAATAGAATAGTTCTAAATTTAAAATGTCTATTTTAAATGCCTATTTGGAAATAAAACTAAGAAAATATATAGGTGCTCAGTGAAATCACTGCTGTAGCAACTTAATACATTTGAGAGCAATTGTAAAGGTCAGAGAAGAGCCAGTGATCAGCAACAAGAGCTTGCTTTGGGGACCAGCTCGCATACTTCAGCCCCGTGTGTGGTGGGAACACGGAACCGAAGTATTTTCACACTCTAATGAACCAACATTCAATACAGTTTCGAGAGCTTAATGATATGATGATGAGAGAACTTTTAACTTGGTAAATATGGAAGTTGTCAAGCATGGAATAAGTAATATTTGTTTTGGTCAAGTCTATGCTACAGACCCTTTTTTCCATGCATATATGATTGCATAGTTTTAATATTCCCTTGTAGGGGCCAAGGGTTAAAACAAGACCTGCAGAATTTGTTGGGAGCAGCTGGCATTAGGGTTGTGACAGGAAATTGGGGAGATTGTTATCTGCTTTGTTTGGAACAGTCTGGGAGGAAGAGAATGTTTATTTACCCCAAATGGTTACATTAAGTATGAAGAAAGTTAAGTACTTTGTTTCCTCAGGGAATGCAGGCATGTCTTTTGTTACCCTGCAGTATATAAGCAGGATCTGGTTCAGAATAAAGTTGTCTGTTGTCTGTTGTTTGTTATGGCTGAGTTTCAGACCCCCTGATCCCATCTGTCTCTTTCTTCCTTTCTCATCATTCCTTAATATCCTTTGAGCTCCGTTTCATAGGAAGCAACATTCACTATACTAAAGATAATTTATTCTAAGGAAGACATCTTGCTCAAGATTGGAATCACCATAGCTTTTGGAGTTTCAAGGTAGAAAAACAAACGATAAATTACAATCTCTCTGCCATTGCAAAGTGGTAGAGTAAAGGCTTAGCCACATAAGGACTGTAATTGACAACCCCAGAGAGTTGTAATTGCTACAAAAGAAATAAAACAAAACAAAACCCCTCTGAGGCCATCACTGCATAATGATGAAATGTTAAATAATTCAGGCAAATACATAGCAAATGAAAATGGGAACACATTCTCTGGAGGCATTTAAAGAAAAGTTTCCTGTTATATCTACTATCCATTAATTTACAGGTCAAAAACTTGGCACATTGGCAAATAGCTTATTCAACCCTTGAAAACTCTTACCCATTTGCCCTGCACTTTTGGTGATAATGTTAAGAAAATGCGTTGCTTTTGTAGGAAAGGAATAAAATCAAAGATGAACTTTATCTTTAAGTCACTCACTATAGCATATTTTTCCAAACCTGAGTAGATATAGACAACTGTTGACATTTCCCACTGAAAGAAGCAATGCTGCAGGTTTCCCACCCAGAGCTCCTACCAGTGGCCTCCATATTGGACACTCAGTCTGTCCTTCCATGCACAGTGTGATAACCTTATGTGTGTCTCACAATGCTTAGATTCTTCACCGTAAGAGAAGAAGTCAGTCCTGAAAACTACCCCTGACCAGTTTTTGTATTCCAGGTGTATTCTGCATTACCCCATTTGAAAGCAAATTCTTCTCCAGTAGTTCCCAATGATCTAGGGAATAAATGATTGCTTCAAGTATATGGGTGCACACGCTTTCTACTGGCTACTAAGGACACCTTCAAAGGATTTACAACTGGATCAACAAAGAATGTTCTTGCTGACCCCCCTCCTAGAATATTCCCCCTCTTCTGCATGAAGAGGTAGATGTTCCTCATGCCTTAAGTACCAGCTCTCTTACCTCTTCTATGAAGGCTCCACCATTTCTCCCTATGTATCCCTTTTAGAAGCTGTGATGAATGAACTTTTAAAACTTACAGATAGGAATGATCTTTGAGGGTGTACAAAACGAAACCAATTTTGCATCTTAATCTTGGATCTTATATTGGGCTGAGTTTACTTATGAGCTCTAGAATTGTTCTTCAGAATGGTTTTCTCTTTCTATATAAAGGATAATGTCATCTCTGAATATAGACAGCTTTCCATCTTCCTTTTGAATTTAGATGAAAATTACTTCATTCCACTGCCAAATTTCTTTTTGGCTAGGACTTCCAGTAAAATACTGAATAGCAATAGTGAAAATGTACATCCTCGTGTTTTTCCAGACTTAAGGGAAAACGTTGACTCTTTCATCATTGAGTGTATTAGCATTGCTTTTACATATATGCTCTTTATCATGTTGTTGAAGTTACTTCTATTATTCTTCTGAGTTATTTGCGTTGGCTTCGTTGGATGCAAAGGGCACTGGTTTTGTTGAATGCATTTTCTTCATCAGTTGAGATTATCAATTGATTTTCCCATTCATTCTGTGAATTTGAGCATTACATTTGATTGATTTTCTTATGGTGAACACCTTTGCATTTGTGAGATAAATGGTTATGGTGGATACTTCCTTTACAGTGCTCTTTGATTCAAATTGCTCGTATTTTAATGCAATTTCATTCAGCTATACACACATAAAATATAACCATCCAAAATATGAATCTATGGCAAATCATCATATACTTGTGTGTGAATTACCACAAGTAATTTTAGGACATTTTCATTACCCCCAAAAATAAAAGTAAAAAAGAACAAGCAAAATATCTCATACCCTTACCCCCTATTATTTACTTATTTGGGGCCTTATTTTCTTAGTCATCTTCCCCTAAACTGGATAGAGACCTTGCCAATCACAAGGTTTTCACAATCACATGGTCACACCATGAAAGCTATATAGTTATATGGTCATTGTCAAGAATCAAGGCTACTAGATTGCAGTTTAACAGTTTCAGGTATTTCCTTCTAACTATTCTAATATACTAGACACTAAAAAGGAACATCAATATAATGCATAAGAATAACTTCCAGAATGACCTCCCAACTGCATGTGAATTCTCTTAGCCACTGACACTTTATTTTGTTCAATTTTCCCGCTTTTTGGTCAACAGCTAGGGATAACTTATCCTTGAATCATGTTCATGTTGTGAGGGAGATGTACATCCTGCGAGTTATGTCCCATATGTGTGGGGGGGAGGCAAAGAGTAGTGGGTTTATTTGCATAGTTATTTTAGAGAGAGAGGTTACAACTGAGCAAAAAAAGAGGTTCTCTGAGGGTGACCCTTAGGCATATATATATATATATATATATATATATATATATATATATATATATATATATATATATATATATATATTAGGCTTAGTTTATTTTTGCTTGAAAAAAATCTCATGAAGGCAAGCCACAAGATCGAGGCTTGGATTTTTAAATTGGTAGTCCCCAACTTTTAACAAAAAGAGGAATTCCCCAGGTGGGGAAGTTCCATATGTCCATATTTTCCCCCAGCCCCAAAGGGGAATTTGCAAATATGTATATTTTTTAATTTCTGCCCAAATTCCTCTGGGATGTATCAGGATATTAGCTTAACTTGTACAGAGCAACAAGATCTCATTCCCTGTTCAAGATTCCATGCAATTATGTTTATATATAGACTGACCTTGCAGGTCAAATTAGATAGTGTGCTACAGAAAAAATATAAATTGTGTACAAAATGAACATCTCTTCCTTTGGTCTCACATAGAAGTTGAAGTTCTAAAATGCAATCAAAATCCTCATTTACACTGTATTAGGATTAACTTAGTCCTAAACAGATTGACTTCATGCATATCACTAATTGAAATCATACTTTTGCAGCCTCTTAACCAATTGCCATTCGGAATAATGCTGACTTTCAGAGCTGCAGAACTCTAACTCTGAATGTCAGTTGTCACAAAGCTACACAAAATTCCAGGGAACGACCAAGTTATATACAAACTGCTAAGTATCTGAGGATTTAGAACTAACAATTAAAATTCAAGAATAGATGTGATTGCTCTAAGAGCTTACAGTCTAGGATCATTTGCAATAAGTCTTAATGAACAATTTGTACTCCTTAATTGTTGATTGCCCAATCTCTGCTTACATTCTATAGCCTGGTAATCTATGTTCTCTAATTCACTTCTTAAAGTTTGCACAATATAGTTAGTCCATATTACTGAGGCTTTAAAATATTTGTCTTTTCTTTTCTGGCTTATTTCACTCTACATAATGACCTCAAGGTTCATTCACCTAGTTGAATGCCTCACAACTTCATTCCTTCCTGTAGCTGCTCAGTATTGATTGCTTGTAACTTTACACCACAGTTCACCCTTCCACTCATCAGTCAACTTACAGTTAGGCCACCTCCATTATTGCAAACTGTGCACATTGCTGCCATAAGTACCAATGTGCAAATGGCCATTCAGTTCTGTGCTGTCAGTTCTTCCAAGTATTTACCTGATAACAGGTTTGTAGGATCACATGGCAATGCTGTATTTGGTCTCCTATACAGCAACCACACTGCCCACCAGAGGAGCTGAATCTTCCTACTTCACCATCAGTAGTGAATAAGTACACCACTCTCTCCACGTTTTTTCCTGCACTTGTATATTTGTCTTTATTTTCACAGTTTTATTCACACAGAATGCTATCCATCCTAAGTAAACACTCTGTGATTCTCAGTATAATCATATAGCTATGCATTCATCACCACAATTTATATGAGAAAACTTCCATTTCTTCAGCTAAGAAAGGAGAGGGGAAAATGAAGAATTAAAAAAAAACATTAAAAGGAGAAACAGCACCACCATCTTGAATCCCATACACCTCCCTTATAACCCCCGTTTATTGACATTTACCTTGAGAGAGGCTACATCTGAGGAACAGATATATTTATTACAATTGATGGAAGAATGCTACAATGCTACTGTTACCTATACACCATTGCATTGGTTTTAATTTTTCCATATTTCAGTAGCTACGACAGCTCTTTTCTGGTTGTTATTTACATGAAATACCTATTTCTAACCTTTCACTTTCAATCTATTTTTCTCCTTATGTCTAAAGTGAGTCTCTTGTAGAGATGGGCCCTGATTTTTTTAATCCATTCTTCCAGTCTGTGTCTTCTGATTGAGGAATTTAATCCATTAACAATAATTCTGGATTATCTGTGTCATATCTTATTTTTTCTCTTTTACCCTTCATTATGTAGTCTTCATTTCTACATACTTCTGCAAAGCTCTCTCTCCTGTTGTGTTAGTTAGATTCAGTTGTCAACTTGGCCAGGTGAGCATACCTAGTCTTGTTGCTGCGGACATAAGCCAACTGTACGTGAACCTCATCTGTTGCCAATTACATCTGCAGTCAGCTAGGAGGCGTGTCTGCTGCAATGAGTGACGTTTGGCTTAATTGGCTGGTGCTTAAATGAGAGAGCGCAAGGCAGCACAACCTAAGCAGCTCGGCATTCCTCATCTCAGCACTTGCGGCTCAGCCCAGGCCTTTGGAGATGGAGAAAGAAGTCACCCCGGGGAAAGCTGTTGGAACCCAAGGGCCTGGAGAGAAGACCAGCAGAGACCATCCTGTGCCTTCCACGTAAGAAAGAGCCTCAGTGGAAAGTTAGCTGCCTTTCCTCTGAAGAATCACCAAAATAAATCCCCTTTTATTAAAAGCCAATCCATCTCTGGTGTGTTGCATTCCGGCAGCTAGCAAACTAGAACACCTGTCTTCTCCTATCTGGCTGCAGGGTTCTTTTTAGTATTTCATGTAGAGCAGGTATCTTCTTCAAAACTGTCTCAGTGTCTGTTTGTCAGAAAATCGTTTAAACTCCCTCATTTTTGAAGGACAGTTTTGCTAGATATAGAATTCTTGGTTTGCAGGTTTTCTTTTTCACTATGTTAAGTATATCATACCACTCTCTTCTTGCCTCCATGGTTTCTACTAAGAAATATGCACATAGTCTTATCAAGCTTTCTTTGTATCTGATGAATTCCTATTCCCTTGCTACTCAGAATTCTCTCTTTGTCTTTGAGAAATGACAATCTGTTAAGTATGTGTATTGGGGTAGATATATCTGTATGTATTCTATTAGTACACTGCTGTAATTTTTTGCCTCTGATAAGAGTTGGGAAATTTTCAGTGATATTTACTCCATTGTTCGTTCTTCACTTTTTCCTTGCTCTTCTCCTTCTGGGAAACCAATAGTGCATATATTCACATGCTTCATGTTGTCATTCAATTCCCTGAGGCTTTGCTCATATTTTTCATTCTTTTCCCTAAATTTTCTTTTGGGTATCAGGTTTCAGATGTCCTCTTCTCTAGTTCACTAATCCTTTCTTTTGCTCTTTCAAATTGGCTGTTGTATACCTCCATTGTGTTTTTCATCTTTTTTTATGCATTTCATTTCCATAAGTTCTGTCACCTTTTTTCAAGCTTTTACATTCATCTTTATGGTTTCCCAATGTCTTCTTTATGTCCTTCATTTCTTTTGCATATCTTCCTTGAATTTGTTGATTTGATTTTAGAACATATGTTTGAACATCTTTTGTTACTTTTTTCAATTCCTGTCCCTCATTTTAAGTATTAGTTTGTTCCTTTGACTGGGACATATTTTCATGCTTCCTAGCATGACTCATGATTATGCTGGTGCCTACGCATCTGATTTCCTTGATTAGTTTATTCTGGAGGATGTTTCCTCACTTTTACCTAGGATCTTCTTGTTGTTTAATTCTGGGGTTTTTTTTGTTGCTGTTTTTGTTTGGTTTTGAGGAGCTTCCCCAGATGTGATTGACCCCCATCAGATTTTCCCCTACCAGACAGGCCCACATCTCAGCAGGAGGATATAATCCATATCAATTTCCCTGAAGGTGAAACCAAGTAGGTTATCATGTTTCCTGAGAAGCCTCTTGATTCTGTGCTTTTATGATCCTGCCCAGCAGGTGGCGCATGTCAGCCCACAGCTCCCCACTGGCATAAAGTAAATTGTTCAATGACTTTAATTTTCAGCAGACCTTGTTCCTGCCAGAGATGTGGTTGTGACAGACAGAGTTAAAAAGCACATTAAGCTCTTCTGTTTTCCAGCACCTGTGTCTGAATTCTCTGAATGAAGCCATCACTTGTGCTGGGATTTGCTCCCCTCCATTTTCTGGGGGTAGATAGACCCTTTAGGGAATTATCTCCTTCACTTCCCTAGTTATTTTTTCTCTCAGACATACCTTAACTCTGCGCTTGTCTGGGTAGGGCTGACAACTGAAAATGCCTGAGGCTTTCTTTAATGGTCTGCTTTTAAAAAGTTTTAAAAATTCCTTTTCAGAGCTGGTCTCCAGCCCCCCAGGTTCACCAATGAAGAGCCAGAGATGGTACCCAGCATTATGTGTCCCTGTTCCTTGGGCACAAACGTTTTCAGGCATTCTTAGCTCAGCAGATTCCAAAATACGCTGGGGTTTTTCCCCCTTTTCCATCATCCCCACCTCCTCTCTAAGTTTGAATAGACCTCGGAATTAGTTTCCTGCTTGCTGTACGTTTATTTGTGCTTGAAATTTATGTTCAGTAGTCCCAATTTTTTAACTGAAACCAAAATTGAAGTTTGGTTGAGCTACTTTCCCTTTCTCCTGGTAAAAACTGCTTCTTTTCCCCACAAGGTGTATCTCCAAAAGAGCTTGCCATGCCAGTGGTGGAAGGGCATGAGATCTACAGTTTGGGAGACTTACTTACAGTTCTGCAATGTGACCTTGGTCCTTCCATCCATTCCAGACAATTGTACAATGTGTGTCCAGTCACTGCTGTCCCACAAATAGTTGTTACAGTTCCTGGCTATTTACTAGCACTTCTAGAGGACAAACTGAGTTCCCCATCTCCTTATGCCACCACCATCTTGCCCCACATAATTTTTAGGAGTTTATTGAGGATATTTGCATTTATATTCATGAGGGAAATTTATCTATAGTTTCCTTTCTTATTATGTCATTATGTTTCTTTGTTTTCACAATAATGTTAACCTCATTGAATGAATTGGAAAGGGTTTTCTCTTCTTCAATTTCAATGCATTTCATAAGCGTTGGAGTTAATTCTTCTTTGAATGTTTGATAGAATACACTCTTGAAGCTATCTGGACCTGAACATTTCTCATCAGGAAGATATTATAACTGACTGAATCTCTCAACTTATTATAGATCCATTGGGATCTTCTATTTATTCTTTAATCAATATAGTTAAGTTGTGTTTCTAGGAATTTGCTCATTTATTCTATATTATCCAGATTGTTAGCATACAATTATCCATAGTATTCATTTATAATTCTGTTAATTTCTATGATATATATTAATATCCCCATTTCCTTTTGGATTTTATTAGTTTGCTCCATCTCTCTGTTTTCTTTTTAGTTGAGCTATTTTTTACAATTTTATTGACTGTTTCCAAGAACCAACATTTAGTTTTATTGTTTCTCTCAATTGTTCTTGTTTATTTCATTTATCTCCAACACACTAATCTTTATTATTTCCTTCCTTTTATGGGCTTTAGATTCAGTTGCCCATATTTTTCTAGTTTTTCCAGATTTGAACTTAGGTTATTGATTTGTGTACCTTCTTCTTTTTACATATAGATATCCATAGATATAAATGTTTGTCTGAGCCCTGATTTTGCTGCATCCTGTAAGTTCTAGTATATTGTGCTTTCTTTCTCATTTGGCTGAAGATATTTCCAGATTTCCACTGTGATTTATTTTTTGACCTCTTGGTTGTTTGAGTTTGTTGTTTAAATCCAGCATATTTGTGTATTTTCCACTTAACTCTCTTATTGATTTCTAACTCATTCCATTGTGGCCAGAGAAGAGGCTTTACGTAATTTCAAACTTTTAAAAATTTATTGATACTTGCGTTGTTAATTAAAATGTGGCCTATCCAGTGAATGACTCATATGTACTTAAGAATAATATGTATTGTACTATTTTTGGTTGGAATATTCTGTTAATGTCCATTAGGATGGAATCTTTATAGTTTCGTCTGAACCTTCTATTTCCTTATTGATCTTCTGTCTTTATGTTTGATTCATCAGTGGAAAGAGTGTATTAAGGACATCAACCACCTAATACTTCCTTCATTTTACTCAATATTTGCTTCATAATTTTTGTTCTGCTGTGATTAGATTTATAGATTTAGAATAGTTGACAATGTCTTTAACTAGTTTTCCCAATATCTGTGCTTCCTTTGGCTTTTTCTCTATTCAATGAGTCATGTCTTCTAGTTTTTTGTATGTCTTAAAATCTTCTATTGATGTCTTGGCATTTTGATATTTTTATGGGTAACTGGTAGTCACACTCTCCTTCTAATCTAAGATTTTAGTGTAAATTGGTTGCATGTTGAGTCTATTCTTCAACACGGCCCAGTTTATTCTGAAATGTTACAACAGCCCTTGTTGACCAGTTAACTTCTTCGAAGGTTCTCTCTGAGCCTATTTCTTTCACTGGGCAGGTATAGCAGCTTTCAAGGATTACCCAATATGTGCAAATATTTCACCTTCCAGAAAGGAATTTCTTTCCCAATTTCCTTTCCCTGTGCCCATGGCTGGATTCTTTGTTTTATCACAGTCACTCAGTCCCAGAAGCAGTGAAGAGCTCAAATCAACTCCAGTACTTGGTTTCATCATTGTGTTCTTGCTTTCAGCATGTTTTGCTCCATAGCTCCTCTCAGGCTATCTTCCATGCTTCTCTGCTGTAGGTAAATTCCTGATTAAGGGACCCAGATACACATTCTTCCATGGGTCTTGAAAGGACTTATGTACCCTAGAAAAGCCATATTTTAATCCTAATCAACCTTCTGGGAACAATGTTTTCTTCTAATCTCTATTCTGGCCATAGGTTGGAAATTGATTAGGTTATCTCCACAGAGATGTGACTCAATTAAATATGAGTATTAAGCTTGATTAGATGGATACATGTCTCCAGCCATTCTACATGGGTCTTGATTAGTTTACTGGAATCCTATAAAAGATGAGACATTTTGGAGAGAGTTCCTTTTGAGAATGAGGAGAGAATAGCAGAGCCAAGACAGAATGGTGAGAGAACCACAGAGTTCACCAGCCAGCAACCCTTGGAGATGAAGATGGAGAAAACTGTCAGGGAGTGTCATGAAGCAAGAAGCCTGGAGAGGAAGCTAGTAGATATCTCCATGTTTGCCACATGCCTTTCCAGTGAGGAGCAAAACCCTGAACTTCAATGGCCTTTTTGAACCAAGGTATCTTTCCCCATATGCCTTAATTTGGACATTTTTGTAGACTTGCTTTAAGTGGGGCATTTTTTCGGCCTTAGAACTTTAAAGTAGTAACATTAAATTTCCCTTTATAAAAGCCATTCCATTTCTGGTATACTACAGTCCAGCAGCTAGCAAACAGAAACAAAATCTATTACAGGCAAAATACAAAGCCACCCAATATTTTTGTTTCAGTGCACCAGTAATTAGGTTCAGCACAAAGTTCAATAACAGTAGTTCCAATGGACATCCTTGTCTTCTTCCAGATCTTACAGAGAGAGATATTAATCTTTCACAACTGAGTATGACATTAGCTGTATGATTTTCAAATATGCCATTTTCCATGTTAAGGAATTTCTTTCTTGCCCTATTTTTCTAAGTGTTTATATCAAAAAAGGGTCGGGAATTTGTAAAATGACTTCTCTAAAACAGTGGAGGTGATCATGTCATTTATTCCTTTCATTTGATTAATGTGCATTACATTAATTGCTTTTCTTATGCCGAACCACCCTTGCATAACTCAGAAAAAGCCCAATTGGTCTCAGCCACTGTGCAAATCTGTTTTGTGATTCCTCATTTTTCTAGTTTGCTAGCTGCCAGAATGCAATATACCAGAATCAGAATGGCTTTTAAAAGGGGGAGTTTATGAGTTACTAGTTTACAGTTCCAAGGCTGAGAAAATGTCCCAATTACAACAAGTCTGTAGAAATGTCCAATCAAAGGCATTTGGAGAAAGATAGCTTGGTTCAAGAGGCCAATGACTTTCCACATTTCTCTCTCACCTGGAAGGGCATATGATGAACATGGTGGTGTCTGCTGACTTTCTCGTGGCTCTACCAAAATGGGGCCCTCTCCAAAATGTTTCATCTTTTAAAGGATTCCAGCAAGCAACTCCACCTTCTGTGGGTGGAGACACACGGAATTACCACCTGGAATTGGTTGGTCACATCTTTATGGAAACAATCAAAATGCCCCCATGCAGCAATATTGAATAAGGATCAAAGGGCATGGCTTTTCTGGGGTCCACCACAGATTCAGACCAGCACACTCAGAAAATTAAATATTGAGTTGTCCTGTGACCCAGCAGTGCCAATACTCAGTATATACTCAGAAGAGTTGAGCGCAGTGACATGAACAAACATTTTCACACCGATATTCATAGTAGCACTATTCACAGTTGCCATGAATGGCCTTTAAAAGGGGGAATTTATTAAGTTCCTAGTTCACAGTTCTAAATTTAAGTTGCTAGTTTACAATTCTAAGGCTATGGAAATATCCGTATTAAAGCAAATCTGTAAAAAGTTCCAATTAAGACACCAATAAGGGGTTATCTTCACTCAAGAAATGCCGATGAAGTTCAGGGTTTCTGTCTCAGCTTGAAAGGCTCATGGAAAACATATGGATGTCTGCTAGTGTCATCTCCTGGCTTCTTATTTCAGGGGTGCTTTCATTCTTCATCTACAAAGGTTTCTGGCTGCATGAGCTCTTGGCCTCCTCTCACTGCCAGCTCTCTCCAAAATGTTTCCCTCTCTTAAAGGATTCCAATAAACAAATCAAGACCCACATGGAGTGGGTGGAGTCACATCTCCCTCTAATCAAAGGCTAATACCCACAATTTGTTGTGTCACATCTCCGTGGAGATAATCTAATCAAATCTCCAACCTACAGTACTAGATAGGGTTTAAAAGAAACAACTGCCTCCATAAGATGAATCAGGATTAAAACATGGCTTTTCAAGGGCACATAATTCCTTCAAACCACCACATTAGGCATCACCATTGATTCCAAGATCTGAACTCAGGGAACCTTGGTCCCCTAGAGTGGATACATCCACACATGTGGAAATGGTGAGTTTGCCCTGGAGTGTTCAGAAGAAGGGCCTTATGTCCCATTGTTTGGAAAGAGTGCTGCTGCCCCAGGATTCCAAAAGGGTGGAGTACATTCCTCAGGAATTAAGGAGCATCTGGCCACCATCTCACTGTTCTGAGAGCATGAAGCCAGTTCCCTGGAAATGGCAGAGTGCCTGGCTGCAAACCCAATGCTTGAAGAAGGTCGAATGCGGGCATGGTGATCTCCCCAATGCTTAGAAATATTCAGTCCTTCACCCCAGTGTTTGGAGAGACAAGAGCCTCTCCTAAGTCCAAGGGTAAGATAGGGATGCTGCTCTATCAAACCCTCAGGATGAACATCATTCTATAAATGTCTTTCAGACCTGGAAATCTAATGAAGAATGCTTTGCATGCTTTCAGATCCGTTTGGGTCTGAGACCCATTTTCCTTCCAGTTTCCTCCTATGTAAATGGAAATGACTTATGATGGTCACTCCTTTGTATATTGGAAGCAGATAACATGTTCTAAGTTTCACAGGTTAATGGCCAGAGCAGACGTTTGCTTTAGAATGATTCATGTAATTTATATTTATGAGACTGTGTACTTAATATTGTTACCAAAATGATTTAAGATATTTGAGTTATTGTAATGAAATGATTGTACTTTGCATATAGAATAAACATGACTTTTGAAGGTAAAGAGTGTGGTTGGAAGCTGTTATGTACCCCAGAAAAGTTCATGTTCTTTTAATCCATTCTTGTGGGTGCAGACCTATTATTGCTGGGATTTGGGGTCATGTTATTTCAGTGAGAGGTAACCCAGCCAATTCAAGATGTGTATTAAACCTTTTCTGACAGTCTTAAATGAGAGGATAAAGGGCAGAAAAGACTGAGAGGGCTTAGAGAGAAAAAGCCCCAGTATAGTGTAGAGAGGAAGTCTCTGGAACCAGAAAATGAAAACAGTGAAACCCAGGAGACAAGAACCAACAGGTGTTGGCCATGTCCCTTCCCATGTAACAGAGATTCCCAGATGCATTGTCTGTCCTAAAGTCTTTCTTCAGAGGAGGTATCATCCTTAATTTGGACATTTTCACAGGTTTAGAATGGTAAATTTTTAAGCTAATAAATTCCCATTCTTAAAAGCCAGACCACTGCTGATATATTACATTCTGACAGCTTTAGAAAACCAAAATATTGGTACATACACAGAAGATCTAAAAGCAGGGGCATGAAGAGACATTTGCACAATGATGTTTATAGCAACATTATTCACAATTGCCAAAAGATGGAAGCAACCCAAGTGTTCATTGATGAGTAAATGAATGGAGAAAATGTGATATAAACATATGATGGATTATTATTCAGTAGTAAGAAGGAATGAAGTCCTGAAGCATGTGACAACATGGATGAACCTTAGGACAGTATTTTAAGTCAAATAAACCAGACACAAAGGAAAATTATTGTATGATCTCACTAATATGAGAGAATTATAATAAGTAAACATAGAGACACAAAATATAGAATATAGGATACAAGGGGATAGAATGAGGCTAAAGAATGGGTTGCTAATATGTGCAAAGTGTTTACCTAGGTCAAACATAACTGTATAGAAATGAATACAGGTGGTGGTAACATGTTATTATGAGAATAAAAAATGTATTGAATTTTGTCTGAATGTGGTGGAAAGTGCATGTTTAGAGTCATGTATTCACTAGAAGGAAAGTGGAGGTTAAAGCATGGAAATGTACAACACAGTGAATCCTGTTGTGGATAATGACTGTGATTAACCATATAAATATCAATAAGTTCTTTCATGAACCAGAACTAATGTACTCTATCACAAAGAGCTAATAAGGAGGGAGGTATGGAGAAAAATGTACCTAATGCAATCCCAGGTCTATAGTTGACCGTAATATCTTAATATTGGTTCACTAACAGTAACACACATACCACACCAATACTAGGGATCAAACATAGGGAAGAATAAGGGATATGGGAGGATTCAGGGCTTCTTTTTCATTTTCATTTCTTTTCTGGAGCAATGAAAATGTTCTAAAATTGAACATGAGGTTGCATGTACAACCACGTGATGATACTGGGAGACACTGATTGTATACATTGGATGGCTTTGTTTGCTGTGTGAATAATCTCAATAAAATTGCATTGATAAATAAACAATAATAATAGTAATGTTAATAATGATAAAGACATTTTTGTCTAAAAATAAGGGATTATTTCCTGTTTTCTCATTATTCATCCAAATGAAGCCACAAATCTGGGAAAAAGGTAAGAGATAGAATTGTAGAAGTGAGCAAAAGTAGATAGCTCTCTTCCCAGTGCCTGCCCATCCAAAAAGTAAATAAAAAATAAAAATAAAAGTAGATATCTTTCTATACTCTGATAAGAATGTCTAGAGTTAGATCTCAGAACTTACCCACTGTTAATTATTAGCTAATTTCTAAACTTGAGACAAGGATCCTTTTCCAATATTTTTTAATTGTAAAATATAACATAGGTACAAAACAGCAATACATCTCAAAGTACACTGAAATAAGAAGTTATAGAACAGATTTCAGAGTATTGTATGGGTTACAGTTACACAATTTTAGGTCTTTCCTACTAGGTGCTCAAACACACTGTAGACTAAAAGAGATATCAATATAATAATTCACCATTCTTACTGATTTAAGTCCTATCTTCTCTGTTATAACTCCTCTTTCTCCATTGATATTTCTCCCAATCCTTAGGGGTATTTGGGTTATGCCCATTCTAAATTTTTCATGCAGAAAGGGATGTTGATAATATGGGTTGGGGATGGAACAAGTTGATGTTCTTGGAGAGGCTGGGCCCTCTGGTTTTCAGGACTTATTTGGCCTAGTAACACATCTAGAGGTTGTATGTTTCTGGAAAGTAATCATAGTGCATGACATTTTGTAGAATCACAAATAGATATCCAAGTGTTCTTTAAGATTAACAGGAATTAATTTGGTTGGACTTTGGCAAACCACAGTAAATAGAAATATCTAGCTGTAGCTTTCGTAAAAGTAGCCTCCAAAATAGCCTCTCACACACTGTTTGAACAATGTCAGTGTCTGATACCTTATTTTATTACATTTCTAGTCCCCTTTTTGGTCAGCAAGGCATGGTTTATCCCACAGTGCTTGGGATAAACAGTACCAGAACCAAGTGCATCCCTGGGGTTCATATTCCACACTGCCAGGGACTTCCACCCCTGGATGCTTTATCCGATGTAGCAGGAGGGTATTGAGTTTCCTTGGAGAGTTGAGCTTAGAGAAAGAGAGGTCATGACTGAGCACTTAAAGAGTTTCTCTGGAAGTATTTTATGCATAACTATAGGTAGGCTTAAATTCTATGCTACATAAATAAGTTCTACATGAGCAAGACTCAAGATCAAGGAGTTGGCCTATTGACTTCAGAGCCTGTAATGTTTGAGACAATGTCACAAGTTCTCCCAATAGCAAAGCTTAGTAGTTCAGTATTTTTCTCCTGTCCCTCAAGGGACTTTGTCACTACTTTTTAACAATCTGCTCAACATACTATTGAGTGTTGTACTGATTTGAATATATTGTGTACCCCAGAAAAGCCATATTTTAATCCTGATCCACCCATGTTGGGGCATCTGTTTCATTGAAAACTGATTTAATACTGTATTGCCGAAAGTTTTGATTAGATTCTCTCCTCAGAGAGGTGGCCCAATAAGGATGTGATCTTTTAATTCTATGGAGATGTGACTCTACCCATTTCAGGTGAATCTGGATTAATTTACTGGAGCCCTTTAAATGAGTAAACATTTTGGAGAGAGCTAGAAGAGAGACTCAGGTATTTGGAGATACTTGGAGCCCAGCAGATGTAGTGATGAAATTTTAAGTAAGCCAGAGCCAAAAGACAGAGCCAATGTAGATGTTTGAAGATCAAGGCAGAAATAGTCAGGGTACTAAGCAAGGACTTACAGAAATAGCCAGAACCTGAAGAGAAGAAATCTATGACCCCAGCAGATGCTAAGCTAAGAGATGAAACCCAGAGTTTTGTCCCAGAACAGCTAAAGGAAGGCCTACAGACACCAAATCAGGAACCCTCCCAGGAAACAGTGGCTGAAAGCAACAGCCTGGAAGCAAGGGGTCAGCATATGCCAGGAATGTGCCTTCCCAGCTGACAAAGGTGTTCTGGATGGCATTAGCCTTTCTTGAGTGAAGGCAACCTCCTGTAGGTGACTTAATTGGACAGTTTCACAGCCTAAGAACTATAAACTTGTAACTTATTAAATCCACTGCACTTAAAGCCATCCCATTTGTGGTATATTGCATTCCAACAGCTAAACAAACTAATACAGATATATCCAGGTATTACATTAGCTATACGGAACTACAAGTCCTCATTCAGTGCTCCATGTGTTAGGGTTGTTGAAATGAGTTATCCAAGTTGAACTCGACCATATGCTACAAAAAATTAGTTTTGAACAAAATCGAATTAAAAATTGGTTTGTTTGTTCTTTTGTTGTTGATTTGTATGAATTCTTTACGTTTACAGGATATCAAACCTTTATCTGATATGTGATTTCCAAATATTTTCTCCCACCCATTGGCTGCCTCTTCACCTTTTTGACAAAATCTTTTGAAGTACAGAAGCATTTGATTTTGAGGCATTTCTATTTATCTATTTTTCCTTTTATGGCTTATGCTTTGGACGTAAAGTTTAGGACTAGGTCTTTAAGATGTTCCCTTATATGTTCTTCTAGGAGTTTTATGGTGCTAGTTCTTATATTTAGGTTTTTGACCCACTTTGAGTTAATTTCTGTGTATAGAGTAAAAAGTTAGAGTTCTCTTTCATTCTTTTGTCTGTTGATATCCAGTCCTCCCGTGCCCATTTATTTAAAAGAATATTCTGTCTTGGTTCAGTGGTTTTGGGAGCCTTGTCAAAGATCAGTTGACCATAGATTTGGTGGGCCTATTTCTGCACTCTCAATTCAATTCCATTGGTAAATACTTTTTCCTTTGAGCCATCAGTATGATGTTTTAATCACTGTGGCTTTATAATAAACTTTAAAATCAGGAAGTGTTATTCCTCTCACTTCATTTTCATTTAGGATATTTTTAGCTATTATTCAAGGACTCTTTACCTTCCAAATAAAATTTATAACTATAAATTTTTTCCATGTATTCAAACTAGGTTGTTGGAGTTTTGATTGGTATCATGTTAATCTGTAGATCAATCTGGGCAGAACTGACATCTTAACTACATATAACCTTCCTACCCATGAACAGGAAAGGTCTTTCCACCTTTTAAAATCCTCTTTGATATTTTGTTATCAATGTTATTTAATTGTCTGTGTCTTGATCCTTTCCTTGCCCAATTAAGTTTATTCGTATATTCTTGATTCCATTAGTTCCTTTTTGGAATAGAATTTTTTCCTCAATTGTCTCCTCAGTTATGTCATTGTTTGTACATGGAAACATTACTGATTTTGCACAGTGATCTTTTATACTGCCACTTTGCTGAATTTGTTCATTAGCTGAAGAAGCTTTGTCATAGATTTCTCAGGATTTTTCAAGAATAGCACATATTCTCTGCAAAAAATGAAAGTTTTAATTCTTCCTTTCTGATTTGGATGGCTTTTCTTTCCTTTTTCTACCTGACTGTGCTAGCTAGAACTTCTAGCAAAGTGTTGAGTAATAGCAGTGACAGAAGGAAGAGAAAAATATTCCTTTTATAGAGAGAATATTTATCATCTGGAAAGTCTTTTAAAGGCATGTTTTACGTCCTTGTTTCTAAGACTATAGATAAATGGGTTCAGCATGGGGGTGACAGCCGTGTACATCACTGAAGCAATTGTACTTGCCCTTGCATTTTGGGTAGCAGCAGAACTAAGATACACTCCAAGACCTGTGCCATAAAACAAGGACACTACTGAAACATGACACGAACAAGTAGAAAATGCTTTATACTTGCCCCCAGCTGATGAAATTCTCAAAGTGGAGGATATAATTTTAGAGTAAGAGAAAAGGATACCAGTGAGTGCAATAACACCTGCAATTCCAACTGCAAAATGTGTCACTCGGTCATTGAGGGATGTGTCAGAACAAGCAAGTTGGACTACCTTATTAAGTTCACAGAAAAAGTGGGGAATTCTCAAGTCAGTACAAAAAGTCAATGGCAAAACCATTAGGTCAAGTAAAAGAGAGTCCAGCATACTTAATAACCAGGACATCAGCAATAGGAGACCACAGAGCCTGGGGTTCATGATGACCATGAAGTGCAGTGGGTGGCAGATGGCCACATAATGGTCATAGGCCATCACCATCAGGAAGAAGTTGTCTAATCCTCCAAAAACCATGAAAAAATACAACTGGGGAGGCAGTTTTCATAAGTTATGATTTTGATCTCTGTCTGGATGTTCACCAGCATCTTTGGGACAGTGGTGGAAATGAAACTGATGTCTGTAAAAGACAGATTAGTAAGGAAGAAGTATATGGGCATGTGCAGGTGGGCATCAATGATTTTGGCCAGGACAATGAGCAGGTTTCCAGTGAGAGTGACCAGGTACATCGTCAGGAAGAGGCTGAATAGCAGGGGCTGCATTTCAGTATCTTCTGAGAGCCCAAGGAGGACAAATTCTGAAACATGTGTTTGGTTTTCTAGTACCATGTGCCTGATGAAACTGCTGGAAAAGAGCCCAGAGTATTGGACTTTTAGTCACAAACATTGATCAGCAAATTAACACAGATGGTATGGATAACACAATAAATTATTATTTATTTATACATATAGAACTAAAGCCTATATCTGAAAATATCACAGAAGTCAAGTGCTCCTGCTTATCCCTGATGCCTTTGATGGCTAGTGATCATTCTCCATAATTGTGAACATTTTGGCAAGGCCAAACTTTCCACTACACATCCTCATAATCTTTATTTTATTCAAGAATCCTTTTGCCCAGTCATTCTGTGCCATGTCATGGAACAGTTGGGATAATGTATTTTGATGATGGTAGCATAATTTTCAATATAGTAAATATTACCAAATTGCATACCTGAAAATGGTTGAATGAGAAACTTTGTGTTGTATATAGGTTACTACAATAAAATGTAAAAGTAAATAAGTTAATTAATAAACTAACTAATTATTCGTTAATCACAGCTAGGAAGATTCAATATTGTTAAGATGCCATTTCTTCCCAACATTATCAACAATTTCAACTCAATTCCGTTCTTAATACCAACAAAATAGTTTGTGGATATTGACAAATTTTTTCTAAGGTTTCTATGGAAAAGCAAGCTAGCTAGATAGCCTAAACAATTCAGATGAAGAATTAAGAAGATGCAGGACCCATCGTACCCAATTTCAAGTCTAACAATAAAATGACGATAATCAGTGTGGTGTCGGGATATAAACAAACAAACTAATGTGGGTGAACTCAAGTATAGACACACATAAATGCAGTCAACCAATCTTTGCCAAGGGAGCAAGAGCAATTCAGTGGGGAAACTATGGTCCTTTCAACAAATGTTGCTGGAACAATAAAATGCACACACGCAAAAATAAAAAATAGCGTAACACATTGTATGCATTTCACAGAATTAATTAAAGTGAAATCTATGTTTAAAATTGAAATGCAAACTGTAAAACTTCCAGATAAGGCATAGAAAGATTTCTCAGGTCCAATGTTTTGGCAATGAATTTTTAGACATAGTGCCCAAAGCAAGATGCAAGACAAGAGAAAACTTATACGTTGCACTTTATTCAAATATAAAATCCCTGACCCTTGAGAGACAATAATGAGGGAACAAAAAGAAAATTCACAGATTTGGAGAAATATTTGCAAAATATATATCAGATAAAGGATTTGTATCCAAAAAATACAAAGACCTCTTAACACTTAATAAGAAAGCAAACAGTTTACAATGGGCAAAAGATCTGAACAGAAACCTAAATAAATATCTTGTACAATTGGCAAATAGGCACAGGAAAAGATGATTAACATTATTTGACATTAGGGAATTACAACATTAAATAGCAGTGATATAAATCCAAACTTATTAGAAAATCTAAAGCCTAAACACTGACAATATCAGTGGCTGGTTAGGCTATGGTGCAATATGAACTCTCATTCATTGTTAGTAAGAAAACAAAATGGTGCAGAGAGTTTGGCAGTTTCTTGTAAAATTGAACATAGTCTAATCATACAATGCAGCAATTGTGCTTTGGTGTATGCAGATGATTGAAAACAGAAATTCATCAAATCCCACACATGAATGTTTAAAGCAGCTTTACTTGTAATCTCCAAAATCTGAAATCAACAAAGATGTCTTTTAATAAATGAAAGGATAAACATACTCTGCTATAGCTATACCATGGAATGTCACTCAGTGATAAAACTAAATCCTACAATCAGCCACAAAAAAGTCAGTGATGAATCCTAAATGATTCTTGTTGATTGAAAGCAACCAGTCTACACATGCTACATAAGTTTCATTTCAATCATAAGACTTTTTGGATGAGTCCAAATAGAGACAATGCAACGATCACTGGTTACCAAAGGATGGAGGAGGAAGATAAAAGGGTTGAATAGGTGAAGCACAGGGAAATTTTCCATGTGGTGAAACTATTCTGTATAAAACAATAATTACAATCTCATGACTATGCATTTGTTAAAACACATTGACCATTACAACACAAAGTGTGCACCCAAATATAAGGAAATAAAGATGCATTTCAAGATCAAGGGAACCCCAAGATGGAATGAAAAATGTGACAAAACAATATAACTCTATTACAAATGTATGTAATAACCTTACTGAGGCTATGAGTGGGATAGGTGCTAAAATAGTAATATTGGATATGAATGGAGCATGGAAAATGAAGGGAAGAGAAGCTGCACAAATGTACTCTTCACTGGTAGATAAAGTGTATCCCATCATGGTGTAGGTCAACAATTCATTTACTTCTATGCTACATACCAGAATGAAGCAGTTAAGTAAATGGATGGCATCTATGGGAATTCGTTTCTCACTGTGGAGTGGAAGTCATACATAAACAAGGGGTGGAAAGGAGACAGTTCTATACGGGTATGGCTTAGATTTAGAAACATTGGCATGAACTCATGTATAAGTTACTATAGACACAGAGAGTTAAATGTAGAGTTGATCATAGACATTTGAATATGCACAGGTTGGTAGACACATGTATTTTCTCATTCTGTTAGAGGAGAGGGCCTAGAGGTTCCAATAGGAAGAAGCACAGATAGTGCCAAGACCTTGGTTTTCACACCTTCTTCCAATAAAAGGGTCCCATGGAGAAATGTCTGACTCTAGGATGGCATCAAGAAATATACAAGAAAAGCCCAGAACATCTTGTAGTAACAGAAATTAAATAAGTGCTAAATTAAAGCCCTCAATGATAGGCATAACAGACATGTGGAAGAGTTGGCAGGGATCCCACGGCCAAACCAGCATAACTTGAGTGAGGAAATAAAGCAGTAAGGTCTCATAACTCAAAGTATAAAATAAATGCCATGAATACATACAGGCATAAGTAAATTAGTGAATGAATTAATTAATAAGAAAGGCAAACCTTCCATGCAGATGAATTCCAATAATGTAGGTAGATTTTGATCTCCCAAGAAGGTGGTAAGATTCTAAAGTGTGGGATTCACAGAGGGGCTTCTTTCCAAAAGTTATATATGGAAAAGGGGGAAATGAGGAACTCTAAAGTAAGGGAAGCTGGTAAACACTGTTAATCAAGGTCAACATCAACAGTGACAAGTCACGGTGATAAGGTGTACCCTAGGTTCATTTATTTTTACTGTAAAACTAAATGAATTACAGTACATTTCATGTAATGAAAATAGCACTTTATCTCTGATGTCCTCCTCCAAAAACCCAAAATGTCACCTGATTCATGACAAAAACATCAAACAAATTCCAACTGAGTGACATTTTACAAAACATCTGCACAGTACTCCCACAGGTTATCCAGGGAATCAAAAACAAAGAGAGTCTGAGAAACTGCCAGTGTCAGAAAGAACTAAAAAATTCTTACAAATAAATATGATGTGGGATTCTGCACAAGCGATGTTAAGAATTGGGGAAATGGTGGGGGGGGGTTGGAAACTGTCGCTACCATTCTCATAATTTTTCTATAAACCTAAGACTGTTCTAAAAGTTGTCTATTAAGAAGTAAAATTATTAGTGAAATCAAAAAGCCAAGGAAACAAGTAACTTAGAGCTTCATTCCAGATGTGGTTATATACCTTGGACCAGAATAAAACACTGCAGTAATTCTTACATTTTTCACCCATTATATAAGAAGAGTGATCCCAATTTCATAGTGTCATTGAAAGAATTAAATAAAATAATAGATAAACAATGTCCATTATTGTGCTTAGTATTAATAGAGAATATTTTGTACATTATGATGAAACACCATGCAGATTCATTCCGCAAACCCTCAAGCCCACTTCCACTCTGGTATTTCCATATCCTTATCACCTTTTCAAGGATTTAACAACAGAAAGTGACTTGACTGAGCTTTTCACAGGGCAAGGCTTTGCAAAAAACATCACCTTCTATAAACCCTGCCCTGCCAGACTCTCCATTAACTTCACACATAATTACCAATCTTGTGGACAAGACACAAGGCTCTCTCTTATCTGGCTGCTGCCGAATTGGCCAGGCTTATATCCTACTTTTCACACCCTGACCCTTATTGTTCAGCAGATACTAAGAACTATTTTTAGAACTCAACCACACCTAACAGTTATACTGATCCCATTTTGTCCCTCTGTCATCTCTTCTTGGTATGCTTCTACCACCGTCTCCTTCTGGAATGACTCCAGTTCCTCCTTCAAAGCTCAGTACAATTCTCAGTGCCCTTTGGAAGCCATCACTAACCTTCACAGAATGAGTCCAAAGTTTTGGGTCCTCTTCGCCAGGATTTCAGCGCCATCTCAGGATACTGCATGTGCTCATTTTTATGTCTCTTGCCCTGTTTATGTGTAAGAAGAGAGAAGGAACAAATGTCTTATCCATTTTTTTATTCCAAGAATAATATTTAATACCCACCATGAAGTATTTGATGATTAAATGGTTGTGGAATAACCAAAGAAAAAATGGATGAGTGTGATTAAAGAGATACTTCCAGTAATTGTACAAAAAATGAAAAATGCTCTTGAGAGAGGGAAACGCCATGAGTGAGAACTAACAATATAGGAGAAAAATAGAGAAAGAAGGTATATTAGGGCATCCATTTTCTCCTGTCACAATCAGGCTTTTAAATTAGGCAGGGCATTTTTTATTAAGATTTCTTTACATGGTTTCCCTGTTAATACCCCTAAAGTTAAAACCAATAATAGGGCTCTCTGGGGCCATAATACATTGTTCTAGCACCTATGAAGATTCTGTGACTCACCTAGAAATTATCAAAGAATGGTCTGGTTCCAGCATTGAAGATTCTTGTTGAATGAAGAAGTTGGACGCTCTGCTCCCAGGAAGGACAGGAATATGGAACCACTCATGAGGTATCTAGAAGTCACAGTTAAGTTCTCTCCTCAAGAGTGATTAGTAAATAAACTTACAATAGTGTAGGGAAGCATTTACAGTTTCCAGGAGAGTTCATTCCCATGAGCCTCATTTATGAAGTATTGTCATGTCTCTTTATTTCCTGAGATATTTTGTTCTCTGGAGGTAAGAAAACAAAATGAAAACTAGTGCCCATTTTTACCCTTGGGTAAAAGCTCTGGGGCTTCATATTCACTTCTTATCCCAGTGGGCCACTTTCTCCCAATAGGAGGTCATCTCTCTTTAGGTGTGGCCTCTAGATTTTCAGGATTTCCCATAATGACTTCTCAAAAGCCGATTCAAGAGTGACATTCTGGGTACAATAAAATATCTTCTGTCTCTTTCATCTGCCTCCTATGGTGTTGCCTTTCATACATGAGTCTACCCTCTCTCAATATTATTTCCTCGTGTTTCACTGTCTCTACTCTCTCCCACATCATTACTCAATCATTTGTTTTTAATCATTCACAAATATTTATTCAGAAATACTGAACTTTAGTCTGAAAATGAAGTCTAAAGTGTCCAAGAGACAAGTAAAATAAATCAATGCAACACTCTAAGGTGGTACTGCAATTCTAGTAAAGTGTCATTTTTTCCTCATGAATGAGAATAAGCTTTTCCATTTCTGCTAAAAAGGGGGAAAAAGTCTCCTGGTACTTTAATCAGGTTTAAATGTAAACTAATTATTTGGGTTTTATTGACAGTTTAATAATATTAATTCTTATTATCCAAGAACGCAAGATGTTTTGCCATTTACTCAGGTCTTCTCCTAGTAATGTTTTTGTTTTCAGTGCACAAATCCTTCACCTCTTTAGTTAAAGAGTATTTTACTCTTTAAATGCTGTGGTGAGTGAACTTTTTTAAGTTTCCCATTTGGAATATTCTTTGCTTGGTGTATAAAACACAATTGATTTTTGCATGTTAATCTTGCAGCTTGCATGTAGTTGGATTCATTTATGAGCTTTAGAAGTTTTCTTCCGGATACTTAGGTTTTTCTATATAAAGAACCATACCATCTGTGAATACAGATAGCCAATTGAATACTTTTTTTTCAGTATGCACAGGCACCAGGAATCGAACCTGGGTCTGAGCATGATGGGCGAGAGCTCTGCCTGCTGAGCCACCATGGCCTGCCTCCCATTGGATACTTTTTATTTCGTTGCACTGCCTTATTTCTTTGGCAAGGACTTCCAGTACATACTAAATGGCAATAGTGAAAGCAGACACCCTTGTCTTGTTCTGCGCCTCAAGGGAAAGATCATCCCTCTTTCAGCATTGAGTATAAGTTATTTATATATATATATATCCTTTATCATGTCGAGGAAGTTACTTTCTAGTCTTGTTTTTCTGAGTGTTTTTTCATGAAATGGCATTGGATTCTGTCAAATGCATTTTCTGAAGCAATTGAGATTATCATGTGGTTTTCCTCTACATTCTGTGACTGTAGTGTATTACTTTGATTGATTTGCCATTCGTGAGATATATCTCACTTGATCATAGTGATCATTCTTTTAATATTGCATAGGATTTGATTTCATAATAACTTGTTGAGGATTTTGCACCCAAATTCATAAAGAAAAATTAGTCCTTAGTTTGCCTTTCTACTTATGTCTTTATGTAGCATTGGTAGCACCATAAGGCTTACCTCATAGAATGAGTTAGGAAGAGTTCTTCCTCTTCAATTTGGAAGATTTTGAAAAACATTGGGAATAATTCCTCTTTGAAAGTTTGATAGAATTTATCATGAAACTTACTGATGGTGGGCTTCTATGGTTGGGAGAGTTTGATGATTGAGTCAATCATTTTACTTCTTATATGTCTGTTGAGCTGTTCTAGTTTTTCCAGCCTCTGGTTAGGTAGGTTGTGAGTTTCTAGGAATTTGTTCATTTTTTCTAGATTGTCTAGATTATTGGCATACAATTGTTCATAGTATTCACTGATAATTCTTATTGCATCTTCAGTATCAGTAGCAATGTCCTCAAATTCATTTGGGATCCTAGTAATTTTCACCCTTTTTTTCTGTTTATCAGTCTGGCTATATGTTCGCAATTTTATAGAAATTTTGCAAAGATCAGTTTTAGTATCATTAGTTCTCGCAATTTTTTTCCTATTTTCTATTTCGTTCATCTCCACCACTCTAATCTTTATTTTGTCCTTACTTCTAATTTTTAGGCTCAGTTACCCCATATTATTCTAGTTTTGCCAGATGTGAAATTAGATTATTAGTGTGTTATCTCTCTTCTTTTCTTAATATAGGCATTGTATTAGTTAGGATTCTGTAGGAAAACAAAATCAACAGGGAACGCTTGTAAATATAAAATTTATAAAAGTGTCTTATGTGACCATGGGAATGCAGAGTCCAAAATCCGAAGGGCAGGCTTTGAAGCTGATGATTCCAATGAAGAGTATTGATGAACTTCACAGGAGAGGCTCACCAGCCAAAACAGGAAGAGTCTGTCTCATCTGAAGCTTCCTTAAATGGCTTCCAGTGATCAGATTAAGACATTACTCATTGCAGAAGACACTCCCCTTTGGCTGATTACAAATGGAATCACCTGTGGATGCAGCTGACGTGATCATGATCCAATTCTATGAAATATCCTCACAACAAATGACAGGCCAGCACTTGCCCAACCAGACAAACAGGCACCGCAACCTGGCCAAGTTGACACATGTCCCTAACCATGACAGGCATCATAGTTATGCATTTCTCTCTGATCATGCCCATAAATTCTGATATGTTGTGCTTCCTTTTTATTTGTCTCAAGATATTTCTTAATTTCCCCTATGTTTTATATTTAACCATTTGACTGTTTAAAAGCATGTTGTTCAACTTCCACATATTTGTGTATTTTCCATTTCATTCTTCTATTAACTTCTAGTGTCATTCTATTGTGGTCAGAGGAAATGACTTGCTTAATTTCAATCATTTTTAATTAGTTGAGGCTGTGTTGTTAACTAATATTTGTCCTATCCTGGAGAATGATACACACATACTTGAGAAAAGTATGTATTCTTCTGTTCTTTGTGGCATGTTTTGCATATTTCTCTTAGGTCTTATTCCTTTATAGTTTTGTCCAAATCTTCTGTTTGCTTGTTGATGGTCTATCCTTGTATGAATGTAATGCACTGAAGTCACAAACTATTTCTCCCTTCTGTTTGTCAATGTTTGCATCATGCATTTTTGAACTCTGTGATTAGATTCATATATACTTAAAATTGTTAAACTTTCTTAATGCATTGACCCATCAATACATACTGTCCTTCATGGTATCTGGTAACCAATTTTTATTTAGTCTATTTTCTCTGATATTAGTATTGCCAACCATCTCTCCTTAGGTTACTATTTGCTAGAATATTTTTTACATCTACAACAGTCCTATTCCTGTTTCCACCCACCACTCAAATCCCCCAAGGCCCATCCTCCTTTCACCCAGGGACTGGAGGTTCTGTTAAAAAAGAGCTTCCTCATGTCCCTCATCTAATTACCCCACTGGCTTCCCCAAAGCCTTAGGATATGGACCAGGTTCTTTTCCCAGCCTACCAGGCCTTGAGTGAACTGGAGCTGGCTCCTCTCCGAGCAGCCCACGCCACCATCCCCTTTCCTCTGCTTCCTCCACCCAGGCTTGTCATGGGTCCCTGGGAAACCTGGGCCCATTGCTCCATGAGTGATTTCATGCATGCTCCTCCAGAGCCTGAAATCCTTTCTTGAAACCTTATCCCAATGGTCAAGCCCTTTGCCAAGTCAAAGAGTAGTAGCTTTAAGGTATTATGGTCTAAGGCAGTGCTTCTCAGGGGATATATGGGAGTATCTGGAGATATTTTGGACTGTCATGATTTGAAGAGTGGGGGCTACTCCTGGCATCAAGTGCGTGGAGGCCAGGGAGGATGTTCAACATCCTATAGTGCCTGGGATGGTCTCCACTGCAGAGAATGATCTGATCCCAGTGACAGTAGCACAAAGATGGAGGAAAACAGTTATAAGCTCCAATATCTGTCCTTTGCCAGAGCTCTCCCCCCCCTCCAAGATGAAGTCTTGTCTTACGTGCTTCCATCATATCTGAGTCTTCATTTAAACCTCCAACAGCCCAACCAGACTCTGGGACCCATGGGGAAGGAGCTTCTGTTTTACTTGTGATTATTTCCCAGTATTGATCTCACAACAGGTTGATATTCACAGTCTCCTCAGCAGTAATGAGTCCAGCCCAGTACAGAAGGTTTTCCAAGATGTGGAGAAGCAGCACATAAATTGAATCCAAGAATTGCCTCCTGTCAATATTATAAGGTAGAGTACAAACACAACTTTCAATGATAATTTTAAACAAAGCTTATTCTTCCTTCAAAATCAAGTTGTAGGGAAACAAGGCCTTGCAAAATTAAAAAGTAAAATGTTATTTTCCTCAGAAGTAATTATTTTCACACTTCACAGGAGAACTGACTTAACCTTATTTTGTTAAAAAGCTCAGTTAAAACATAATGGTCAGATGGGGTGGCCTGGGACATGAGGGTCAGTCTTGACCCTCATTAGTGACCGGTCCTTGATGCTGGTTGAATAGCAGGACTTCTGGGAAGATGGTGGGAAAAGATAGATCAAGTTCAGCCCTGCTCCAAGGAACCATTAGAGAAGGGACTGGAAGACGACTGAGATGGCAATTCCAGGATATAAGTGACCTGGAGTGTCTTCTGCACCACCTAGGGTAGCCCTAGTTGCAAAAGCTTAGGAACTTAGAAGTAATGAACTGGAGATGTCTGGCTGGCAAGAATGGAAGCCTGGAGCCCTCATGAGTGCAGGGACTAGGAAATAAGCCAAACTGTGTTCCTTGAAAAATGCTATACTCGTTCAGCACAGCTCCCATGACACACGACTCACACCACACCCCATGCACATGAACCCATTAACCCACCCCTACTCCCCGATTTCAAAGCGCCCCCTCTCCTTCCTGCACCTGCACCCTTCCTGAGCACTACCTCCCCTCCCTGCTCCCTGAAGGCTGTCATCAGGGCATAAAGTCTTCTGGTGCTTACCTCCATACCCAGGCTACCCCTGCCCCCAGCCCACACAATTGTGCAGTCCCCTCACCCTCACTGAACTTTACACACGGGTACATTAGTTTATGGCACTTCTAGGCCCATGCATGTGCACAGCCTTCAGCCACGCCACCCAACGTTGGAAAATTTTACCTGCGCAGCTGGGTCACATCTGCCACCAGCCCATGCAGGCATAATTTCAACCCATGACCATAGCTTGGCACATGTGCACAAGGAGCCCCACACCTTAGACCAGTGCACCCCAGGGCCACACTCCCCAGACCCTTGTCCCCACACAGACACATCCTCTTCCACTGCTGTGTACAAATGTCCACTGGCACCAGTGTAGCATCCCCAACCTGTACCTATACTTGTGCTTCAACACGTCATTGCACTGTTATGCTCCACCTTGTGCCTGGCATCCTGCTTTAAGACATAAGGCTTTAGACTACTGAAGGAAATCAACTTCCAAAGTAAATCAATCAAGATATTTACATGCAGTGAAAACAACAGAAGGTCAATAAACATATCACAATGCAGATGAATATAGCACAGCCTAATGACCAAATTAAAAGACCAGAGGAGACACAGATGGTGGAACAATGAATTGAAGACGTTCATACAAATCTACTAAATAAAATAAATAGGATGGCTAATTACATAAAGGGGATAACGAAGACATTAAAAGAGTATAAAGAGAAATTTGAAAGAATAAATTGAAACAATAGCAGATATCACAGAGATTAAGGATACTGCAGACCAAATAAAAAACATTCTAGGGACACACAACAGCAGATGTGAAGAGGTGGAAGAAAGAATAAGTGAACTAGAAAGTAGGACAACAGATTTCGAACTCTCAAAACAGCAAATGGCAAAAAACATGGAAAATTTTGAATTGAATCTCAGGGAAATGATGGACAAAACAAAGCATACAAAAATGAGAATGATTGGTGTCCCAGAAGGAGAAGAGAATAATAATGGGTTAAGAAGTTTAGTTGAGGATATAATGGGGAAACCTTCCTAACCCTTATAAAAGATGTAAATATGCAAGTCAAAGATGCTCAATGAACTCGAAATAAAACAGATCCAAATAGGCCTTCCCAAAGACACATGCTAATCAGCGTGTCAAATGTTGATGAGAGACAGAAAATCCTGAAAACAGAAAGAGAAAAACAATCTACTTGTATGTGGTACATACAAGGGTAACCAGATAAGACTGAGTACAGACTACTCAACTGGGACTTTGGAATTGATAAGACAAAGGTATGATATATTTAAGAACCTGAAAGAGAAATAATTCCAGTCAAGAATTCTGTACCCAGCCAAATTGTTCTTCAAAACTGAGGGAGAGAATAAATTTTCACAGACAAACAAATCTTTTTTTTTAATTTGCATATGGGCAGGAGGCACCAGGAATCGAACTCCAGACCTCCAGCATGGCAGGTCAGAGCTCTGCCTGCTGAGCCACGGCAGCCGCCCTGGCAAACAAATCTTGAAAGAGATTGTCATCAAGTTTCCAGCCCTACAAGAAATACTAAAGGGACTTCTGCTGGTTGGAAAAAAAAGGACAAGAGAGGGAGCTCTGGAGGAGGGCACAGAATTGAAGAGAACCAGTAAGGGTAACTTAAAGGATAAAAATAGAAACAAGGAAAAGAGTATATAGATCTGACAAATAAAATCTGAAAGATATCTTAGTTAAGGGGAAACATTATGGAGATTTTACAGAGATTAGAAGCAATCAATCAACAGATCTACACAATCACTGTTTTGTTCATTTCAGGATTGCATTGGGGGCTTAGGAAAGGTAATTTGAAATGTCACAAAAAATAGAAATGAAGAGGTAAAACTCTATCTGCAGATGATGTAATTTTATATCTGAAAACAGAAAGGTTTAATAGAAAATCCAACCATAAAAATAATTCCCTAAACTAATAAAATTGAATTGATATATAAAAACCCTGTATATCAAATTCATGATTATTTATGTCATAATGGATAAAGATGAATTTATCCTTAAGGATAGGATAGGATAGAATATCACCTCATACCTAGGCATAAACCTAACAGAAAAACCTGTAAAGTCTACATGAGGAAACCTATAAAACATTTCTAAACTATCTAAAAGTAAATATAAACAAATAGAAAACCACTTTTTCTAGCTCCAAAACCTCAAAATTATAAAAATGTCCACTATCTTATGTTAATTATAAATTTAATTTGATTCTGTCATAAATAGCATCAGTTTTTTGAACTAAGAAAAGCACTGCTAATTCTTAACAAAGATTAAACAAATAAAAATATCCAGAAAACCTAGAAAAATAAATGCAGTGAGGAGACTAGGCCTATAAGGCATGTTGGTTTAAGATGAGCTTGAGGGACCAGCAGAAGCAAAAATTCAGAAATATACCAAAGTGCACAGGAAAGGTTTAAAAACAGTGATACTACATGGAGGCTAACAAAACACTCAGTGTTTGGGAACTGGATAATTCCAACAAAACGAAAAAAAGATTTATTCCACACATCCTTTGAATACTGTAATCTAAATGAAAAAGAATTCTACATGACAGAATATGAAAACATACATGTACAAGAAGAACTCAAGGTTGAATTCCTCATGAACCCAGGCAGTAAAAATTGGTCTTAGTATTGCAAACACATTAATAAAAGTGTAGAAATTTATGCACGTTGGGAAATACCATAAGGAATCTAATAAAGCAAATGTTCAATAGGTGAAACTATTTTTACAATTCATAAAACAAAATATTTTTGTTCCAGGAAAAAGGAAGCTCTAAATGTTAATGAATCCTTTCTCACTGACAGAGGAGCCAGAAAATGGGCTTCCACCTAAACTAAGGTAATACTGTTTGGGTTAAATAATATTATGTGCAGTGGATTGAATCATACCGAATATATACAAATTCCAAGAGTTCACATTTCTTTATAAACTATCCATGGATTTTATGGTTTTTAATATTAGCATGGGGTAATTAATGGTAATTAATATTACCATTATTGTCATTCTGATCAGAATAATTATTCTGATTTTTCTTTTTGAAGGGAAAGAAATAAAAAAGTTTTCCATTTTTTCCAGACTGTTTCAGTGTATCATGAGAGTGATGAGAAAAGAAGTTATTTTTAATAGAATAAATTAAACTAATAAATTCAGGTCAGATAAAAGAGTTAGGAAAAAACATTATGGAACACTCTATAACATTAATGAGTTTAGAGAAAAACAACACATGACTGAATAAGTGAATCCATGTCAAAGCAATGAGGAGAAAACTTATTGGATTGACTGGGCTGACCTTAGCTGAAACCACTTATCAACCTTAACATAACTGAAATTGCAAGAAACACATATGTGCTTCCTAATGCCCTGTGATGGTATGGAAGTCACAGAACAATTTACAACATTTTCTTAAGGCAAAGTTGGAGCTGAATCTAACCAACTTTGGTGCTGGAAAATATTAAGGGTCAATCTACCTGCTTATTAATAATATAAGAATACAGTAAGTGAGAAAAAGATTGTGAGCAACTCTACTGGGAAATATTACACAATGTTTAGAGCAAAGAAATAAAATGATTTGGCAAAGCCAAGATGAAGAGGAGGTGTTGAGGAGTTGATGAGACCTGATAGCCACATCAACGTGGTGCTGTGGAATACCCTAATTGTGTAGGGTGCAATACTGATATAGTGGTCATGTTTTAAAAATGTTTTGGTTACAGTTTTGTATATGTACTAATACCTGCAAGTAAAAGTATGTAATAACCTGGCTGTGCTTAAATATTACTGAAAGTATCAATAATAATACCTACTTGGATTCTAGTTGGACCGAATTAATTAAAAAAGAAACACGGGCAAATAAAGGTATATTCAGATGGATTAACATTATAAAATATTGAAGATTATTGTTAATTTTTAGTTATGGCTATTGTTTTTAAGCTCAAAGAATTGTGGATGACATTGGTTTTTGCCATCTTATTCAAATTTGTAGAACTAAAAGTGTTGGAAGCAGGGGGAGAATACCACAGGACTAAGAATGCTGATTCAAATTAACTCAAAAGGGAAAGGATATTAGCAATATATTTCTATAAAAAAATACTCATTAAATGTCCATGGCCTAGACTGTATTTTTCAATGCAGGGAACATGGTGTAGAATATAGCAGTCAAGATCAATATATTTAATAAAATGCATCATGATCTTTTAAGGTATAGTAGAGAAACTCTGATTTTAAATTGATCTCTTCCATTTACTTATTCTTGAACATCTCATTGAAACAACATTAATGGGATAATAACGGCCCTACATCCTAAAACCATCTCAAGATGAAATTAATATATCCAAGGACCTTGTACCAATCTGAATATGGTGAGCATCATGCCTTCAACTCTTCTTTTGGTCATAAAGTACTGTGATTAACAACATGAACGCTGTAATATGCTGACTGGATTTGAGCCCAGCTTAACTAAATGGTAGCTATGTGACCATGGACAAGTTATTTAAATTCCCTTTACCTCAATATCTTCACATGGAAATTTTCAAGGAAAGAAATGCTCTGGTATTATTGTAAGGTGAAAAAGATTAGTATAGAGAATATATTAAAGCATGTAGTAAGTACATAAACATATTAACCATTTTTGCTGTTATTCATCATGAATATTTTTCTTAATGTAAGGATAGATGACATTGTGCAAAGTAAACAGACACGAATAGGAATGTGTTTATTAAAAGAAGGCAATTAATGAGATCTCAAACTGAAGTAACAGTCTCAATAAGCTTATCAAGACAATTAGTGAAATTCCAAAAGATAAAATAATTTGTTAACATTTATGTTATTTATTAGAAAGGGGGACTGATAAAACATTGCTTATTTCAACATATTTGCTCTTTTTTGATACAGGATGAAAACCAGCACATTTTCGATTTTTCCATAAACTGCATTTTGCATGGTATCTTCATTTTTCTTGGAAAGCCACAAACATCCTGCCACTTCTCAGAAAAGGGGACCAGTCCTGACAACCAATGTAGGCAACTTTTCTAGTAAGCTAGATGATAGAATGCTATATACCAGACAAAAGTGGCTTTTAGAAAATGGAATATATTAAGTTACAAGTTTGTAGTCCATGAAAATGTCTCAATTAATGCAGGGATATAAAAATGTCCAGAGGAGGGGCCAAGATGGCGGTTTAGCAATGTGCACGTTTTAGTTTGTCCTCCAGAACAACTACCAAATAACCAGAAACAGTACAGAACAGCTCCCAGAGCCACATCAGCGACTGGACACACAGCATACCCCAGTCTGGACCATCTGGACTGGCTGCGAGCCTCCCTAGAACTGTGAGTTCCGAAAACTGCAGCAGCCAGCACCCAGTGCCCCTCCCACACGGGAGGCTTCCCAGAGGAAAAGGAAAGCGACTCTGAACCCGGCCAAGGTGGAGGTCGCTCACTGGGCTAATGGAAAAAGAGGAAAGGGGAGGAAACAGAGGTTTTAGTGGTTGTGTTTCTATAGAGACTTGGCAGCTTCTGGATTCAGCAGCGGGAATTCTTGGGCTTAACTGCCCCAGGCATAGGCAGAAATGGGCTACTTTCAGGACTGTCTACCACCTGTGCTTTTCCCAGGGAAGGGGTGAAGCCCAACTCAGATGGAATCCTTCCCTCAAGAAATTCAGAACCCAGGCTTTGGCAATTTGAAGCCTTTAAAACCAGCCTACAACCTCTCCTCTGTATCCACCATGCCCACAACAGGGAGTGTCTTCCAAAGTTAAAGGAGCCATAACATCTTTTTCTGGTGCGACCCACAGCCAGACAAGCACCACCTGCAGGGCAGGATAAGAAAAACTGAGCCCAGAGACTTCACAGGAAAGTCTTTTTAACCTGCTGGGTCTCACCCTCAGGGAGGACTGATGCAAGTGACTCCTTACCCCTGATAAGAGGTCAGTTTAGTCCGGGAAAACCTGGCTGGAGTCTATAATGCCTACATAGACCCTCCTAAGGGTGGGGAGGGAAAAGGCACCATACAACCAGGGAAAGAAACAAGAAAACAAGAACTGAAAAATTATCCTCTGTTAAACAAAACCTAAGCTAGAGGTCCAGAAAAAGCTGAACAGAAAGTAAAAGAACAGATTGACAACAAATTCATCTAGCAAGAAAACCCTAGGTAAGAGAAGTGAAAACAATCTCCAGAATAAACTAATTAAGGTAATTAAATGTCTAGACACCAGCAAAAAATAACATATTACACAAGGAAAATTGAAGATATGGCCCAGTCAAAGGAACAAACCAATAGCTCAAATGAGATACAAGAGCTGAAACAGTTAATTCAGAATATACGAACAGACATGGAAAACCTCATTGAAAACCAAATCAATGAATTGAAGGAGGATATGAAGAAGGCAATAAATGAACAAAAAGAAGAAATGGAAAGTCTGAAGAAACAAATCACAGAACTTATGGGAATGAAAGGTACAGTAGAAGAGATGAAAAAAACAATGGAAACCTACAATGGTAGATTTCAAGAGACAAAGGTTAGGATTAGTGAACTGGAGGACAGAACATCTGAAATTCGACAAGAAACAGGAACAATAGGGAAAAAATGGAAAAATATGAGCAGGGACTCAGGGAACTGAATGATAATATGAAGTGCACAAATATACGTGTTGTGGGTGGCCCAGAAGGAGAAGAGAAGGGAAAGGAGGAGAAAAACTAATGGAAGAAATTATCACTGAAAATTTCCCAACTCTTATGAAACACCTAAAATTACAGATCCAAGAAGTGCAGCATACCCCAAAGAGAATAGATCCAAATAGACGTTCTCCAAGACACTTACTGGTCAGAATGTCAGAGGTCAAAGAGAAATATTCTGAAAACCTAAGCTAGAGGTCCATTGTTTTTTCATCTCTTCTACTGTACCTTTCATTCCCATAAGTTCTGTGATTTGTTTCTTCAGACTTTCCATTTCTTCTTTTTGTTCATTTCTTGCCTTCTTCATATCCTCCTTCAATTCATTGATTTGGTTTTTGATGAGGTTTTCCATTTCTGTTCGTATATTCTGAATTAACTTGAAAGCAGCAAGAGAAAAGCAATCCATCAAATAAAAGGGAAACCCAATAAGACTATGCATAGACTTCTCAACCGAAACCATGGAGGCAAGAAGACAGTGGGATGATATATTTAAATTACTAAAAGAGAAAAACTGCCAACCAAGAATTCTATACCCAGCAAAATTGTCTTCCAAAAATGAGGGAGAAATTAAAACATATTCAGACAAAAAATCACTGAGAGAATTTGTGACCAGGAGACCAGCTCTGCAAGAAATACTAAAGGGAGCACTAGAGACAGATATGAAAAGACAGAAGAGAGAGGTGTGGAGAAGAGGGTAGAAAGAAGGAAAATTAGATATGATATATAAAATACAAAAGGCAAAATGTAGAGGAAAGTACTACCCAAACAGTAATAATGCTAAATGTTAATGGATTGAACTCCCCAATCAAAAGACATAGACTGGCAGAATGGATTAAAAAACAGGATCCTTCTATATGCTATCTACAGGAAACACATCTTAGACCCAAAGATAAACATAGGTTGAAAGTGAAAGGTTGGGAAAAGATATTTCATGCAAATAACAACCACAAAAGAGCAGGAGTAGCTATACTAATATCCAACAAATTAGACTTCAAATGTAAAACAGTTAAAAGAGACAAAGAAGGATACTATGTACTAATAAAAGGAAAAATTCAACATGAAGACATAACAATCATAAATATTTATGCACCGAACCAAAATGCCCCAAAATACGTGAGGTAAACACTGCAAACACTGAAAAGGGAAATAGACACATCTACCATAATAGTTGGAGACTTCAGTTCCCCACTCTCATCAATGGACAGAACATCTAGACAGAGGATCAATAAAGACACAGAGAATTTGAATATTAGAATAAATGAGCTAGACTTGACTGACATTTATAGGACATTACACCCCTCAACAGAAGGATACACTTTTATCTCAAGTGCTCATGGATCATTCTCAAAGATAGACCATATGCTGGGTCACAAAGAAAGTCCCAACAAATTTAAAAAGATTGAAATCATACAAAACACTTTCTCAGATCATAAAGGAATGAAGTTGGAAATCAATAATAGGCAGAGCACCAGAAAATTCACAAATATGTGGAGGCTCAACAACACACTGTTAAACAACCAGTGGGCAAGGAAGAAATTACAAGAGAAATCAGTAAATATCTTGAGGGAAGTGAAAATGAAAACACAACATATCAAAATTTATGGGAGGCAGCAAAGGCAGTGCTAATAGGGAAATTTACTGCCCTAAATGCCTATATCAAAAAAAAATAAAGGGCAAAAATACAGGAATTAACTGTCCACGTGAAAGAACTGGAGAAAGAACAGCAAACTAACACCAAAGCCAGCAAAAGGAAGGAAATAACAAAGATTAGAGCAGAAATAAATTAAATTGAGAACATGAAAACAATTGAGAAAATCAATAAAACCAGAAGTTGGTTCTATGAGAAAATCAATAAGATTGATGGGCCCTTAGCAAGATTGACAAAAAGAAGAAGAGAGGGGATGCAAATAAATAAGATCAGAAATGGAAGAGGAGACAGTAGTTATACTGACCCCATAGAAATAAAGGAGGTAATAACAGGATACTATGAACAACTTTATGCTAATAAATACAACAATGTAGATGAAATGGACAACTTCCTAGAAAGGCATGAACAACCAACTTTGACTCAAGAAGAAATAGATGACCTCAACAAACCAATCACAAGTAAAGAAATTGAATCAGTCATTAAAAGTTTCCCAAAAAGAAAAGTCCAGGACCAGATGGCTTCACATGTGAATTATACAAAACAGTCCAGAAAGAATTAGTATCAAACCTGTTCAAATTCTTCAAAAAAATTGAAGTGGAGGGAAAGCTACCCAATTCACTCTATGAAACCAAAATCACCCTCATACCAAAACCAGACAAAGATATTACAAAAAAGAAAACTACAGAACAATCTCTCTAATGAATATAGATGCAGAAATCCTCAACAAAATTCCAGCAAATCGAATCCAGCAACACATTAAAAGAATTATACATCATGACCAAGTAGGATTCATCCCAGGTATGCAAGGATGGTTCGACATAAGAAAATCAATTAATGTAATACACCATATCAACAAATCAAAGGAGAAAAATCACATGATCATCTCAGTTGATGCAGAGAAGGCATTTGACAAAATTCAACATCCTTTCCTGTTGAAAACACTTCAAAGGATAGGAAAACAAGGGAACTTCCTTAAAATGATAAAGGGAATATATGAAAAACCCTAAGATCAGGAACAAGACAAGGATGTGCACTATCACCACTGTTATTCAACATTGTGTTGGAAGTTCTAGCCAGAGCAATTAGACAAGAAAAAGAAATACAAGGCATCAAAATTGGAAAGGAAGAAGTAAAACTCTCACTGTTTGCAGATGATATGATACTATATGTCAAAAGCCCTGAAAAACCCACAGTAAAACTACTAGAGCTACTAAACTAGTACAGCAAAGTGGCAGATTATGAGATCAACATTCAAAAATCTGTAGTGTTTCTATACACTATTAATGAACAATCTGAGGGGGAAATCAAGAAACGAATTCCATTTACAATTGTAACTAAAAGAATAAAATATTTAGGAATAAATTTAACTAAAGAGACGAAAGACCTATACAAAGAAAACCACAAGAAACTATTAACAGAAATCACAGAAGACCTAAATAGATGGAAGGGCATACTGTGTTCATGGATTGGAAGACTAAATATAGTTAAGATGTCAATTCTACCTAAATTGATTTACAGATTCAACACAATAACAATCAAAATTCCAACAACTTACTTTTCAGAAATAGAAAAACCAATAAGCAAATTTATCTGGAAGGGCAGGGTGCCCCGAATTGCTAAAAGTATTGAGGTAGTTAGATTCAGTTGTCAACTTGGCCAGGTGAGCGTACCTAGTTCTGTTGCTGTGGAAATGAGCTAATGGTAAGTGAACTTCATGTGTTGCTGATTTGTATCTGCAGTCGGTTAGGAAGCGTGCCTGCTGCAATGAAGTATGTTTAACTTAATTGGCTGGTGCTTAAATGAGAGACTGCAATGTAACACGGCCTAAGCAGCTCGGCATTCCTCATCTCAGAACCTGCAGCTCAGCCCAGGCCTTTGAAGATGCAGAAATCAGTCACCTCGGGGAAAGTTGTTGGAACCCAAGGGCCTGAAGAGATGACCAGCAGAGACCATCCTGTGCCTTCCCACGTAAGAAAGAACCTCAGTGGAAAGTTAGCTGCCTTTCCTCCAAAGAACTAACAAAATAAATAAATCCCTTTTTATTAGAAGCCAATCCGTTTCTGGTGTGATGCATTCCAGCAGCTAGCAAACTACAACAAGTATCTTGAGGGAAAAAAACGAAGCTTAAGGTTTCATGCTGCCTGACTTTAAGGCATATTATGAAGCCACAGTGGACAAAACAGCATGGTACTGGTATAAAGATAGATATATTGACAAGTGGAATTGAATAGAGTGCTCAGATATAGACCCTCTCCTCTATGGACGTTTGATCTTTGATAAGGCATTCAAGCCAACTCACCTGGAACAGAACAGTCTCTTCAATAAATGGTGCCTCGAGACCTGGATGTCCATATGCAAAAGAATGAAAGAGGACCCATATCTCACACCCTATACAAAATTAACTCAAACTGGATCAAAGATCTAAACATTAGGTCTAAGACCATAAAACAGTTAGAGGAAAATTTAGGGAAATAGCTTATAAATCTTATAATTGGAGGCTGTTTTATAGACCTTACAGCCAAAGCAAGAGCACTGAAGAAATAAATAAATAAATGGGAACTCCTCAAAATTAAACACTTTTGTGCACCAAAGAACTTCATCAAGAAAGTAAAAAGACAGCCTACACAATGGGAGACTATATTTGGAAATGACATATCAGATAAAATTTTAGTATCCAAAATTTATAAAGAGATTGTTCAACACAACAACAAAAAGACAGCCAATCCAATTACAAAATGGGAAAAAGACATGAACAGACACTTCTCAGAAGAAGAAATACAAATGGCCAAAAGGCACATGAAGAGATGCTCAACATCCCTGGCCATTAGAGAAATGCAAATCAAAACCACAATGAGATATCATCTCACACCCACCAGAATGGCCATTATAAGCAAAACAGAAAATGACAAGTACTGGAGAGGATGTGAAGAAAGAGGCACACTTATTCACTGTTGGTGGGAATGTCAAATGGTGCAACTGCTGTGGAAGGCAGTTTGGCGGTTCCTCAAAAAGCTGAATATAGAATTGCCATATGACCCAGCAATACCATTGCTAGGTATCTACTCAGAGCACATAGTGGCAAAGGCACAAACGGACATTTGCACACCAATGTTTATAGCAGCCTTATTTACAATTGCCAAGAGATGGAAACAGCCTAAATGTCCATCAACAGACGAGTGGCTAAACAAACTCTGGTATATACATATGATGGAATTTATTATGCAGCTTTAAGACAGAATAAACTTATGAAGTATGTAACAACATGGATGGACCTTGAGAACATTATGCTGAGTGAGACTAGCCAAAAACTAAAGGACAAATACTGTATGGTCTCACTGATATGAACTGACATTAGTGAATAAACTTGGAATATTCTGTTGATAACAGAGACCATCAGGAGATAGAAATAGGGTAAGATATTGGGTAATTGGAAATGAAGGGATACAGACTCTGTAACAGGACTGGATACAAAAACTAAGAAGTGGACTGCACAATACTACCTAACCGTAATACAATTATTTTAAAAGACTGAATGAAGCTGCATGTGAGAATGATAGAGGGAGGAGGGCTGGGGACATAAATGAAATCAGAAAGAAAGATGGATGTTAAAGATCGAGATGGTATAATCTAGGAATGCCTAGAGTGTATAATAATAGTGAAATGTACAATGTACAAATTTTTAAAATGTTTTTGCATGAAAAAGAACAAAGGAATGTCATTAGTGCAGGGTGCTGAAAATAGATGGTAATTAATATTTTAAAATGTCACCTTATGTGTGAGACTAAAGCAAAAAATGTTTATTTGTTACAAAATTTTTGTTTTGACTAGTGCATTTCCTAATATAACTTATGTAGAAAGTTTGATTGAACACCATAAGTACTTGGAATCTCAGGTAGGACATGAGATTTCATTGGTTTGTCCAGAGTGATGCCCCGATGAATGCCAGAGTGATTCAATCAGTGAGTGGAAAAGTATTTGCAAAGCCCCCTTCAGAGAATGGTGAGAACGGGGAGAAATTCAACTTCCCCAAGTTGAATTCTTGATATTCTCACAAGCAGTGTGGACAACCAAAGCTATAGGCTGAGCCCCTAGTCTTGAGGTTTGTTCATATGAAACTTAACCCCACAAAGGATAGGTCAAATCTACTTAAAATTTAGGCCTAAGAGTCACCCCCAAGAGAGCCTCTTTTGTTGCTCAGATGTGGCCTCTCTCTCCAGCCAACATGATGAGCAATCTCACCACCCTCCCCCTCTCTGCGTGGGAACATGACTCCCAGGGATGTGTACTTTCATGGCAACATGGGACAGAGATCCTGGAATGAGCTGAGACTCAGCATCAAGGGACTGAGAAAAACCCTAGAATGAGCTGAGAATTAACATCAAGGGATTGAGAGAACCTTCTCGACCAAAGGGGGAAGAGTGAAATGAGACTAAGTGTCAATGGCTGAGAGATTCAAAACATAGTCAAGAGGTTATCCTGGAGGTTATTCTTACGCATTAAGTAGATATCACCTTGTTGCTCAAGATGTAGCAGAGAGGCTGGAGGGAACTGCCTGAAAATGTAGAGCTGTGTTCCAGTAACCATGTTTCTTGAGGATGATTGAATAATGATATAGCTGTCACAATGTTACTGTGTGATTGTGAAAACCTTGTGTCTGATGCTCCTTTTATCTACCTTGTCAAAAAAGGAGTAGAACATATTGAATAAAAATAAAAAATATGGGGAACAAATGCTAAAATAAATTTAGTTTGAAATGCTAGGGATCAATGAAAGCGAGGTGTAAGGGGTATGATACATATAATCTTTTTTTCTTTTTCTTTCCTGTATTCATTCTATTTCTTTTCCTATTGTCTTTTTATTTCTTTTTCTGAATTAATGCAAATGTTCTAAGAACTGATGAATATGCAACTAAGTTATGATATTGTGAATTATTGATTATATACATTGATGTTTTATTTGGTTTCTTAATTTTTTAACTAATAAATAATTTTTTTTTAAAAGTCAATCCATCTCTGGTGTGTTGCATTCCGGCAGCTAGCAAAGTAGAACAACCTGGATGTCATTATCTGAGTGAAATTAGTCAGAAACAAAAGGACAAATACTGTATGGTGTCACTATTATGAACTAATATTCATGAGTGAACTTTGAGAGTTAAGGTTAAGAACACAGGTTTTCAAAAGATAGAAAAAGGGTAGAACTTAGGCATCACAGAATGTGCAAAATGACATATTGTAAAGATTTATAAATGGATAGCTCAATATTTTCTGATGGTAGCACAATTATATAAATACACTGAAAGTAGTTGAATGTGAGCATATTTGAGGGAGAAGCGCTGGGGGCATGTATAAAACCAGAAGGAAAAGTAGATGGTATAACTGATATGGTATAACTTAGGAATGTCTAGAATGGAAAATTATTTGATTCAATGTAAAAATCTGAGAATGTTTTTGCATTAGGGAGACAAACTTTATGTCAATATTGCAAGGTATTGAAAATGGGATGGTACACATAAAAATACAATCAATGCAAGTGATGATATAAAGTTAATTATAACATTGTAATATGCTTCAGTTGAATATAGCAAAGGCAAAATGCCAAAACCAAATGTCAATAAACATGGTATATAAGGGAGTGCTATGGCATACTTTGTGGAAGAAAACGAAATGTTCTCATATAGATGGTGGTGGCAAAGGCGTGAATATGTGACTCTACTTGGAATCTTTGATTTTTAACTTAGGTAGAAATGTATGATGTGCAAATACAACTATTTAAAAGTTAACAGAGAGATGCAAGTGCTGAAGAAAGAATTGTACTGATTCACTATTGGTTAGGAAGCAGAGTGGTGCATCCCTTCTGGATGGTAGTGTGGTGTTTCCACAGGAGGCTAGAGGTAGGGTTTCCTTATGATCCTGCAAACTTTCACAAGATATATACTTGGAAGAACTGAGAGGAGGGAAATAAAGAGACATTTGCACATGGCTGTTTATGGCAGCAGTGTTGGTGCTTTAAAATGGGTGGAGGTGGCATAAGGGCACCACAATTAAGGGAAAGAAAGGGAAACTGTGAAGCACATATACAATGAGTTACCAAGCAGCTGCAAGAAGGAATGACATTGTGAGGCATACGACTAGGTAAATGAATCTTGAAGACTATATGTTGAATGAAATGTCAGAAACAAAATACTATAAAGCTTCACTCATATGGACAAACTATAATATACAAACTTGGAGAATTGAATTTGAATGAATGCATTGTCAGTTTGTAACATCTTATAATAGTCACATCTATTCCAGAGATTTAACTGTTTTTTTTTAATTCTGAGTTACTGAGTTGTTAGTGAATAACCTGGTCATTCCCTGGAATTTTAAGTATTTGCATGATACTTGAGGCTCAGAGTTAGAGTTCTGAAGCTATGAATGCCAACACAGTTTATAGAAACTTAAAAAAATTGAAAAAGTGATCAGAATTCAACTAGAGGTTTTAATGAAGCTGATCTGGATAGAACTGAGGTAAATCACTTTACAGGGTAAACGATTATATGATTTATATTTTGAAGCTTTAACTTCAATGTGAGACCAAAAGAAGAGACGATTATTTTGCACAAAATTATATCTTTCATAGTGTATTATCTAATGTAATTTGTATGGTCAGTTATTTTGAACCTCATAATTATATGGAGTTTTGAATACAGAGTTAGATCTGATTACTTTATACAGGTTACTGTAATGTCCCAATGTATTCTAGAGTAATTTGGAGAAAGGATGTAATAGCATTTTCAAATTCTCCTTGTGGGACTTGGAAGGAAGAAGGAACTAATAAACTTCCCAGGTGTATTCCTGATATTCTCACAAGAAGTGAGGGCAATGAATTCAATAGGCTGAACCTTCCATCTTTGGGCTCACTGCTATGAAACTTATTCTATGTATCACCCCCAGAAAACCTCCTTTGTTGCTCAAATGTACCCTCCATCTCTAAGCCTACTCAGCAGGTGAACTCATTGCCCTCACCCCTCCATCGGATATGACTCTAAGGGTGTTAATCTCCCTAGAAATGTGGGACACAGCTGATGGGATTCACCAAGGCCTGGCATCTTGGGATTGAAAAAACTTTTTGGACCAAGAGGGAAAAGAGAAAAATGAGAAAAAATAAAGTTTCAGGGGCTGAAAGTATTCAAACAGACTCAAGATTTTATCCTGGAGGTTATTCTTATGCTTTATGTAGATATCCTATTTTATCTTATGGTGTGTTGGAGTGGCTTTAGGGAAGTACCTGAAACTGTTGAATTGTATTCCAGTAGCCTTGATTTTTGAAGATGATTATATAACTATATAGCTTTTACCACGTGATTGTGTGATTGTGAAAACCTTTTGTCTGATGCTTCCTTTAGCCAGGGAATGGACGCAAAAGCAGAAAAATAAGGTAAAAAAATAGTGGGGGGGGTTAAGAGGTTAAATAGATTGGCTAGATTGCAATACTAGTGGTCAATGAGAAGGAGGGATAAGGGCTGTGGGGTATATGGATTTTTTCTTTTGCCCTTTTATTAATTTTTCTGGAGTGATGCAATATTGTAAAAACTATTATGATCATGATTATACAGCTATGTGATGATATTGTGAACCATTGATTGCATACTTTATAGAATATAAGGTGCCTGAACATATCTCAGAAACATATTCAAAAAAAGAAAGAATATAATGTGTTAAGGGATAAATACACATAGTTCACTGTTCAATAAGAAAAGCAATTTCGTATGGATGCACTGCTATAATATTATAATGTCTTTATTCTGCAGTGGTGATGCAATACGAAACAGTTTATTGCTGGGTAAAGGTAGATTTATAAAGGTGAATATAAAAATGCCATTTCAATTGAATTTTCTTATTCAAAATACTCAATACTTCTTCCAGGTTGGAATTTACCAGTAATTTGGAATTCTCACAAATGTATAGGTACATGTTAAAGTACTGATCCATGGTGTTTTTCTTGTGATATTTCTTGCCTTAACATCAACACCATATGAACCATTATCCAAAACATTTCAAAAATTTGGAACTTCTATTCCAAAAAAATGCACAAACAATGCAAGTATGTGGTTCAAAACTGGATGCAAAAATTCATTGCTCAATATCACATATTTAAAGGAGCACAAAAGGATATGTATCAAAAATATCTCAATGGAGATAGACTCAATTATGGAATTTTAAAAAATGAAAAAATTAAATCAATTTTATTCTGAATATTTTAATTAATAGAACTGATTGGATCAACAAAATATCTAGGGAGCATTCTGCGTAGATCCCTGGAAATTCCTCTGTTGCAAAGGCTGCTGAGCTGGGCGACAGAAGGGAGGCCACTGTGGCCAACAGAAGATGATGAGATGTAGGCTGTAATGGAGAGGCTGGAGGGAAATGCCTGAAATGCAGAGCTGGCTTCCAGTAGCCGTGTTTCTGGAAGATGATTGTAGAATGATCTAGCTTTCACAATGTGACTGTGCGGTTGTGAAACCTTGTGTCTGATGATCCTTGTATCTGTCTTGTCAACAGACGACAAGAACATATGGAATAAAAATAAAAAATAGGAGGAAAAAATGTTAAAATAAATTTAATTGGAAATGCTAGGGATCAATGAAAGGGAGGGTAAGGGATACAGCATGTAGAATATTTTTTCTGTTTTCTTTTTATCTCATTTTCTCAGTAGATGCAAATGTAACAAGAAATGATCACGATAAGGAATATGCTGCTATGGGAAGAGATTATGAATTAATGATTACATATGGAGAGCAGAATGATCAAAAGTTAAGAATGTTTGCATTTATTTGGTGTTTTTTGGTGTTAAAAAGTAACACTGGAAAATTAAAAAATAAATAAATAAAAACGCACGGGCCACTGCCCCTGCATCACAAATGTCTGTGGCAGTCAGTCACAGGGCAGGGCCGTGGGAGGGATAGCTGTGCAGCAGGCCCTGCTCACCAGCCAGCACTCTGTCGCCATGGCGCTGGTGGCAACTGCGGGTCATGGAACCCCAGGGAGGGTCTGGTGCCCCACCGCTCCAATGTGCCGGGGCTTCTGGCAGGTGGAGACCAATCGGTGGGGCAAGCATGAAGGCATCGATCTCCACTGCCAGGGAATGATGCCTGGGGACGTCCTGCCTGACACCCAAAACCCAGAGCATACCACCAGCTTGCTGACACCTGGGGTGCTGGCTAGGCTTTCCTGCCAGAGCTGAAGGTAGCAGATACGCGAGATCTCCCCTAGTCCCGAGAGGACTGGAGATGCACGGCCAAAGTCAGGTGTGTTGAGTGAAAGGCTGCCCGGTGTCCCACCGAGTGCAACGTTCCCACTTCAGGGATGGGTTTCCTGTTGAGCCATTTCCCAGGTGGCAGGCTACAGCCTGGCGCCAAATGGTGCTGCGCCCATCCCTGCGGTCCAAGCGGCCAGGGACGCTGTTGGTTTGGGAGCGATGGTGGAGAGAAGCTGCAGCCAGGCAGCGGTGTGTCCATAGGGTGTGTGGCGTGGGAAGAGCAGCCACAGTCTACCTGGCATTTGGGGGGGTGTCAGGGTGCTGGAAGGGACCTCAGAGAGTTGGGCTGCATGCACAGTGACAACGTGTGGTGCCCTCAGTGCGCCCGAGGTGGCGGGGTGCGGGCAGGAGGCAGACCGAGGGAGACGCTGGCACAGGGATGGTGGCCAGCAGGGGCTTGTGGTCGGGAGCCAGACAGGAGTTTGTGGAGGGCCCTTTGCCACAATCTGGATAGGCAGCGCAGCTCTCCCCAGCCTCTGCTATTGGGGATGCAGGCGGAGGTCGATGACCTCAAGTTCCTAAATGGTTACAGTGTGCATGCTCGCGGTTGAGCTGTGCAGCTAAGCAGGTTCAGGCGGGTTTCGGGCTTGGATGGGAGACCACATGCCGATCATGTCTCTTTTCAGGTTTATTGATTCAATGGATGGTGACTGACAAATCATTCCCAGTACTACATGGGTGGGGAATCGAATGATTGCAAACTGGCCACACCTGTACTAAAGGTGCCAGTCCAGGGAAAGTGGGGACTTTGGAATAAGTGTGTATATGTGAACTGCCCTCTCACTAAAGTTTTTGGAAAATTATTTTGGTCACAAACAGTGACACCAGGGCATTCAATCGAGGTGGATAATCGACGGCTCGATGTTTCATCACACACGTGTGGTGAATGATCATTTTCTATAATATGTGAAGAGGTCTGAGCAAGAAAGGAATTCATAGAAGCCATACCCTTTCTCCCTCCTTCTCCTTCACCACTGGTATATACCAATACACTATTTGCTTCACCTTTCCTGCTCTCTATGATTTATTGATTCCTTCACCACACACTTTGTGCACATTGATCCATACGTGGGAGGAAAGGAGCAGCAGAAAAAAAAAAACAGATTTCCCAAGACCTCGGTCCCATTGTAAAAGTTGAACCTTTTGATGATCATCTTCAAGAGTCAAGGCTGGAGGAACAAGGCTCAAGAGTTTCAGGGACTTGCCTGCTGCCACTCTACTCCACCATAAATGAAAATTTGATGTCCATAGAATGCCTAGGAATCACCAGTAGGATAACATCAGGACTGCTTGAAACCTCTTGGCCCCTGAATCCTTGTTTTGTCTCATTTCTCTCTTTCCCTTTGTGTCAAGCAGGCTTTCTCGTTCCCTTGATTCTGGGTACTGGCTGGTCCAATGAGTTCTGTCCCATGTTTCCACGGAGATTTGCCCCCCTGGGGGAAGGTCCTACATGGTGGAAGGGGAGCCGTGAGTTCACATGCTGGGTTGGCTGTGAGAGGGGAGGCACAGGTGAGGAACTAAACATGATGATGGGCAGGAGGTAATGTTGAGGATGGAGAGAAGTGCCTGCAAATGCAGAGCTGCATTCCAGTAGCCATGTTTCTGGAAGATGATTGTAGAATGATCCAGCTTTCACAATGTGACTGTGCGGTTGTGAAAACCTTGTGTCTGATGATCCTTGTATCTGTCTTGTCAACAGATGACTAGAACATATGGAATAAAAATAAAAAATAGGGAGAACAAATGTTAAAATAAATTTAATTGGAAATGCTAGGGATCAATGAAAGGAGGGGAAGGGATATGGAATGTAGAATACTTTTTCTGTTTTCTTTTTATCTCATATTCTCCGAAGATGTCAATGTAACAAGAAATGATCATGATAAGGAATATGCAGCTATGGGAAGATATTGTGAATTCCTGATTACATATGGAGAGCAGACGATCAAAAATTAGGAATGTTTGCCTTTATTTGGCATTTTTTGGTATGAAAAAATAACTCTGGAAAATTAAAAAGAACTAAATAAAAACGCATGGGTCACCACCCCTGCATCACAAAGTTCTATAGAATTCAGTTGTGGGGCAGGGCCATGGAAGGGGTACCTGTGCAGCAGGCCCCGCCCAGTGGCCACTGCCCTGCAGCCATGGCGCTGGTGGCAACTGTGGGTCATGGAACCCCAGGGAGGGTCTGGTGCCCCACTGCTCCAATTGGCCAGGGCTTCTGGCAGGCTGAGACCAATAGGTGAGGAGAACATGAAGGCATCGACCTCCGCTGCCAGGGAACGATGCCTCTGGACGTCCTGCCTGACACCCAACACCCAGAGCATACCACCAGCTATCCAACACCTGGGGCGCCATCCGAGCTATCCTGTCTGTGGTCAGGGCAGCCGAGCCATGAGGTATCCCCGACTCCTGAGAAGACCAGGGGCAAATAGCCAAAGTCAGGGGTGTTTGTGAAGGGATGCCTGGTGTCCTGCCACGTGGGACGTCACCACTTCAGGGATCATTTCCTGCTGAGCCACTTCCCCATTCCCAGGCTGGAGCCTGGCCCGGCACATTGCTGTGCCCAGCCCAGGGTGCCAAGTGGCAGGGGGTATTGGCCATTTGAAAGTGGTGGTGTGAGACAATTCACCCTGGCAGCGGTGTGTCCGTCGTGTGTGTGGGGTGGTGAGAGCAGCGGGGGTCGGCTGACAGGAGGGGTCAGGTTGCTGTAAGGGACCCCAGAGGGTTGGGCTGCATGCAGGGTGGCAAGGTGCAGTGCACTGAGCACACCCGATGTGGCAGGGTGCAGGTGGGAGGATGACCGAGGGCGATGCCGGCACAGGCTTGTTGGCCAGCAGGGCCCTGTGGTCGGGAGCTGGAGAGCAGGTTGGGGGGTAAACCTCACCACAATACCAGCAAGGCAGCGCAGCCCTCCAACCCCAGCACCTGGGACTGCCAGTGGCAGACCTCGGCTTTAAGTTCCAAAATTGTTTCAGTGCACACGCTCGCAGTTGAGCGGTGATGCTAAGCAGGGTCAGGCGTGGTACCGGCTTGGATGGGAGACCACCTGCCAGGTGCATCTGCTTTAAGCTTTCTTGATTCCATTGATGGTGACAGACAACTCATTACCAGTGTAGCCTGAGTGAGGAATCGAATGATTGCAAACGGGCCACACCTGTGCTGAAGGTTCCAGTTCTGGGGAATGCAGCAACTTTGAAATAAAGCTGTGCATATCAGCTGCACTCTCTCTCAGTTTTCGAGAAATTAGTTTTGTCCATAAACCTTGACACCAGTGCATTCCATACAGGTGGATAATCAATGGTTCGCAGTATCATCACACTGGTGTGGATTTAGGAGCATGATCATTTGGGAGAATATGAGAAGAATTCATAAGGAGAAAAAACTCTTTCAAGCCTCATGCCCCTTCTTCCTCCTTCTCATTCACATCTCTTTGTAGATGCAAAGAGACAACTTGCTTTACCATTCCTGCTCTCTATTATTTATCGATTCTTTCTCCAAACCCGTTTTGGCATATCAATCCATAACCTAGAGGAAAGTAGCAGCAGAAAATAACGGATTTCCCAAAACCACGGGTCACATTGTCAAAGTAGAATCCCTTGGTAATCATCTTCAAATGTCAAGGCATGGGGACCAGGTCGCAACAGTTTCAAGTAATTCCCTCCAGCCACTCCACTCAACCCATGAAGGAAAATTGGAAGTCCATAGGATGCCTATGAATCACCAGCAGGAGAACATCAGGACTGTCGAATCCTCTTGTCCACTGAATCATTCTTTTCTGTCAGTTCTCCTCTCCCCTCTGGGTCAAGCAGGCTTTCTCATTCCCTAGATGCTGGGTAATGGCTGGTCCAGAGATTTCTGTCCCATGCTTCCAGGGAGATTTGCATCCCCTGGGGTAGGTCCTACATGGTGGTAGGAGAGCAGTGAGTTCACCTGCTGAGTTGGCCGAGAGAGGGGAGACCCCTGTAGAGCGAGAAAAGATGAGGACTGGCAAAATGCTTTGGAGAGGCTGGAGGGAAGTGCCTGAAAATGTAGAGCTGCCTTCCAGGGACCATGTTCCCTGAAGATTATTGCATAATGATATAGATTTCACAATATGACTGTGTGATTGTGAAAGCCTTAAGTCCGATGTTCCATTTTTCTACCTTGTCAACGGACAGGCAGTTCATATGGAATAAAAGAGATTAACAGGGGGAACAAAGGTTAAAATCAATTTCAGGTGAAAATGCTAGTGATCAACGAATGGGAAGGGTGAGGGGTATGGTGTGTATCAATAGGTTTTCCTCCTTTCATTTTATTTCTTCTTCTGAGCAGATGCAAATGTTCCAAGAAATGATCGTGAGGATGATTGTGCAACTATGTGACGATAGTGTGAATTACTGCTTATATACGTAGAATGGAATGATCGAAATGGAATGTTTGCATGTGCCTGGTGCTTTCTAGTGTTTAAAAACAAAAATAAAAGAAGGAAGAAAATTAAAGAATCCCAGGGCCCACAGCCCCAATGTCACAAATGTCTGCTGATGCTGGCGTGGGGAGGGGCGGAGGGAGGTGGTGACGAGCAGGAGTCCCTGCCCTATCCAGAGCCCCCTCGGCAGACGTGGTGCTGGCAGCAACTGTGGATCAGGGAACCCCAGGGAGTATCTGGGTGCCCCACCACTCCAACGGCCCTGGGTTTCTGGCAGCCGGGGGCCAGTCTTTGTGTCTGATGCTCCTTTGGTCTACCTTGTCAACAGACGGGTACAGCCTATGGAATAAATAAGAATAGTAGCTCAAACAAATGTTAAAACCAATTCAGTCAGAAACACTAGTGATCAAAGAAAGGGAGGGGTATGGGGCATGGAATGTATACAGTTTTTATTGTTTCTTTTTTACTTCTCCTTCTGGATAGATGCAAATGTTCCAAAAAATGATCACGTTGATGAACATGCAACTATGGTGATGAAATTGTGAATTACTCATTCTATACACAGAACCCAACAGTCAAAATAGGAATGATTCCGTTTGTTTGCTGTCTTTTTGTATTTGAAAGAAGAAAATAAAACAAGGAGAAAAAAAGGAAAAAAAAGAAAAAATCACCAGCAGGACCTCAGGCCCTGTGCCACAAAGGTCTGTCACAGTCAGTTGGTGGGGAGGGGCCGTGGGATGTGGGGCTGAGCAGGAGGACTCACCCACTGCCCAGAACCTGGCCGATGCAGTGGTGGTGGCAACTCAGGGTCAGAGAACCGCAGGGAGGGTCTGGTGCCCCATCGCTCCAATGCTCCCAGGCTTCTGGCAGGTGGAGGCCAATCAGCCTGCCCCACACAAAGGCATTGATTGATCTCCGCTGTCAGGGAATGATGCCGCCATTCCCGCCCGACCCCCAACACCCAGAGCACAACGGGCTAGACAACACCTGGGGTGCCATCCAAGCTTTCCTGCCCATGCTCAGGGCAGCTGAGCCGTGAGGTCTCCCCTACACCTGAGAGGACTGGGGGCGTATGGCCAAAGTCTGTGGTGTTTGTGAAGGGTTGCCTACTGTCCTACAGTGAGGGACGTCACTGCTTCATGGATTGGTTTCCTGCTGAGCCCCTTCCCACGTCCCAGGCTGGAGCCTCTCCCTGGACAGTGCTGCACCCAGCCCAGGGAGCCAAGCAGGAGGGGGTGCTGGCCGTTTGCAAGTGATGATGTGAGATGCTGCACCATGGCAGCGGTGTGTCCATCAAGAGTGTGGGGTTGCGAGAAGGGTGGGCATCGGCTGGCAGGAGGGGTCAGGTTACTGGAAGGGACCCCAGAGTTTGGGCTGCATGCAGGGTGGCAAGGTGCAGCACCCTGAGCACACCCGGTGTGGTGGGGTGCGGGCAGACCAACCGAGGGTGATGCTGGCACAGGCTTGGCAGCCAGCAGGGCCCTGCAGGAGCCGGACAGCAGTTTTGGGAGGGCCCCTCACAACAATGCCAGCGAGGTAGCACAGCCCTCCCCAGCCCCAGCCCTTGGGACTGCTGGTGGTGGACCTCGGAGCTAATTCCGAAATTGTTTCAATGTGCATGCTTGTGTTTGAGCAGCAACGCTAAGCAGCGTCAGGCGTGGTACAGGCTTGGATGGGAGACCACCTGCCGGGTACATCTCTTTTCAGGTTTCTTGATTCCATTGATGGTGACAGACAACTCATTAATGGTGTGGCCTGAGTGAAGAATCGAATGATTGCAAACTGGCCACACCTGTACTGAGGGTGCCAGTCCTGGGGAAAGCAGTGACTTTGGAATAAACCTATGCATATCAACTGCACTCTCTCTCAGTTTTGGGGAAATTAGTTTTGTCCATAAATATTGACAGCAGCGCATTCCATCTAGGTGGATAATCAATGGCTCGCAGTATCATCACACTGGTGTGGATTTAGGAGTGTGATCATTTAGGAGAATATGAGAAGAATTCATAAGGAGAAAAACTCTTACAAGCCCCATGACCTTTCTCTCTCCTTCTCATTCACATCTCTTTGTATATGCAAAGAGACAATTTGCTTTACCATTCCTGCTCTCTATTATTTATCGATTCTTTCTCCAAACCCTTTTCAGCATATCGATCCATAACCTGGAGGAAAGTAGCAGCAGAAAATAATGGATTTCCCAAGACTATGGGTCACACTGTCAAAGTAGAATACTTCGATGCTCATCTTCAAGTGTCAAGGCTCGGGGACCAGGTCACCACAGTTTCAAGTAATACCCTCCAGTCACTCCACTTCACCCATGAAAGAAAATTGCAAGTCCATAGAACGCCTATGAATCACCAGCAGGAGAACATCAGGACTGTTGAATCCTCTTGTCCACTGAATCCTTCTTTCCTGTCAGTTCTCTTTTCCCCTCTGGGTCAAGCAGGCTTTCTCATTCCCTAGATGCTGGGTAATGGCTGGTCGAGAGAGTTCTGTCCCATGTCTTCAGGGAGATTTGCATCCCCTGGGTAGGTCCTACCTGGTGGTAGGGGAGCAGTGAGTTCACCTGCTGAGTTGGCCGAGAGAGGGGAGGACCCTGTGAACGAGAGAAAACGATGACTGGCAGGATGCAATGAAGAGGCTGGAGGGAAGTGCCTGAAAATGCAGAGCTGCATTCCAGGGTCCAAGTTCCCTGAAGATTATTGCATAATGATATAGGTTTCACAATATGACTGTGTGATTGTGAAAGCCTTCTGTTCAATGTTCCGTTTTTCTACCTTGTCAACAGACAGGCACTTCATATGGAACAAAAGAGAATAATAGGGGGAACAAATGTTAAAATCAATTTCAGTTGAAAATGCTAGTGGTCAATGAAAGAGAGGGGAGAGGTGTATGGTGTGTATCAATAGGTTTTTCTGCTTTCTTTTTATTTCTTCTTCTGAACCGATGCAAATGTTCCAAGAAATGATCGTGATGATGAATGTGCACTATGTTATGATAGTGTGAATTACTGCTTATATACGCAGAACGGAATGATCGGGATGGGAATGTTTGCATATGTCTGGTGTTTTCTGGTGTTTAAAAACAGAAAATAAAAGAAGGAAAAAAAGGAAAGAATCCCAGGGGCTTCAGCCCCAACTTCACAAAGGTCTGTTGCCATCAGTCGTGGGGAGGGACTGAGGGAGGTGGAGATGAGCAGAATCCCTGCCCTGGGCCCAGCCTCCTGGTGGAAGTGGAGCTGGCAGCAACTGTGTACCAGGGAACCCCAGGGAGGGTCTGGGTGCCCCACCACTCCAACAGCCCCGGGATCTGTCAGCCAGAGACCAGTCCTTGTGTCTGATGCTCCTTTGATCTACCTTGTCAACAGATGCGTACAGCCTAAGGAATAAATAAGAATAATAGGTTGAACAAATGTTAAAAGCAATTCATTCAGAAATGCTAGTGGTCAAAGAAAGGGTGGGGTAAGGGGCATGGAATGTATACAGTTTTTTCTGTTTATTTTTTACTTCTCCTCCTAGATAGATGCAAATGTTCCAAGAAATGATCATGTTGATGAACATGCAACTATGGTGATGAAATTGTGAATAACTCATTCTATATGCAGAACCCAATGGTCAAAATAGGAATGTTTCCATTTATTTGTTGTTTTTTTTGTATTTGAAGGAAGAAAATAAAACAAGGGGAAAAAAAAGAAAAAATCACTAGCAGGACCTCAGACCCTGTGTCACAAAGGTCTATCGCAGTCAGTCCGGGGGGAGGGGCCGCAGGAGGTGAGGCTGAGCAGGATGACGTGCTCTCTGCCCAGACCCTGGCCGATGTGGCATTGGTGGCAACTCAGGGTCAGGGAACCCCAGGGAGGGTCTGGTGTCCCATCACCCCAAAGCTCCCAGGCTTCTAGCAGGTGGAGGTCGATCAGCCTGCCCTGTACAAAGGTATCATTCAATCTCTGCTGTCAGGGAATGATGCCGCCAAACGTCCCGCCTGACCCCCAACACCCAGAGCGCAACTAGCTAGCCAACACGTGGGGTGCCGTCTGGGCTTTCCTGCCTGAGCTCAGGGCAGCCGAACTGCGAGGTGTCCCCAACTCCTGAGAAGACCCTGGGTGCATGGCCAAAGTCAGGGGTGTTTGTGAAGGGCTGCCTGGTGTCCTGCTGTGTGGGACGTCATCACTTCAGGGATTGGTTTCCTGCTGAGCTGCTTCCGGGGTCCCAGGCTGGAGCCTGGCCCCAGACAGTGCTGCTCCCAGCCCAGGGGACCAATTGGCAGTGGGCTCTGGCTGTTGCTAGTGGTGATGTGAGACTCTGCGTCCCTGCAGTGGTGTGTCCCTCAGGTGTTCAGGGTGGCGAGAGCGGCTGGGGTCGGTTGGCCAGAGCAGCCAGGTTGCTGGAAGGGACCCCCGAAAGTTGGGCTGCACACAGGGTGACAAGGTGCAGTGACCTGAGCATGCCCAATGTGGCAGGGTGCAGGTGGGTGGCCACCCGAGGGCGACGCTGGCACAAGATTGGCAGCCATCAGGGCCCTGTGGTCAGGACCCAGACAGCAGCTTGGCAGGTCCCCTCACCACAATGCCAGCGAGGCAGCGTATCAGCCCTCCCCAGCCTCAGCCCTTGTGACTGTCGGTGGCGGACCTTTGTGCTAAGTTCTGAAACAGTTTCAGTGCACATGCTCACAGTTGAGTGGCGATGCTAAGCAGGGTCAGGTGCAGTACCAGCTTGGGTGGGGGACAGCCTGCTGGGGGCATCTGTTTTCAGGTTTCTTGATTCCATTGATGGTGATGGACAACTCATTACTGGTGTGGCCTGAGTGAAGACTCGAATGATTGCAAACTGGCCACACCTGTGCTGAGGGTACCAGTTCTGGGGAATGCCGTGACTTTGGAATAAAGCTGTACATATCAACTGCACTCTCTCTCAGATTTCGGGAGATTAGTTTTCTTCATAACCGTGGACACCAGTGCATTCCATCCAGACGGATAATCAATGGCTCACAGTATCATCACACTAGTGTGGATTTAGGAGCATGATCATTTGGGAGAATATGAGAAGAATTCATGAGGAATAAAAACTCTTACAAGCCCCATGACCTTTCCCCCTCCTTCTCATTCACCACTGGTATATGCAAAGAGACAATTTGCTATACCATTCCTCCTCTCTATTATTTATTGATTTTTTCTCCAAACCCGTTTTGGCATGTCGATCCATAACCTGGAGGGAAGTAGCAGCAGGAAATAACAGATTTCCCAAGACCACGGGTCACATTGTCAACGTAGAATTCTTTGATGATCATATTCAAGCATCAAGGCTCAGAGACCAGGTCACCACAGTTTCAAGTAATTCCCTCCAGCCACACCACTCTACCCATGAAGGAAAATTGGATGTCCATAGAATGCCTATGAATCACCAGCAGGAGAACATCAAGACTGTCGAATCCTCTTGTCCACTGAATCCTTCTTTCCTGTCAGTTCTCTTTTCCCCTCTGAGTCAAGCAGGCTTTCTCATTCCATAGATGCTGGGTAATGGCTGATCCAGAGAGTTCTGTCCCATGTTTCGAGGGAGATTTGCATCCCTGGGGGCAGGTCCTATATGGCGGTAGTGGAGCTGTGTGTTCACCTGCTGAGTTGGTCGAGAGAGGGAAGGCCCTTGTGAGCGAGAAAAGATGATGACTGGCAGGATGGAATGGAGAGGCTAGAGGGAAGTGCCTGAAAATGTAGTGCTGCATTCCAGGGACCATGTTCCCTGAAGATTATTGCATAATGATATAGATTTCACAATATGACTGAGTGATTGTGAAAGCCTTCTGTCTGATGTTCCATTTTCTACCTTGTCAACAGACAGGTAGGACATATGGAATACAAGAGAATCATAGGGGGAAGAAATGTTGAATTCAATTTCAGTTGAGTATGCTAGTGATCAATGAAAGGGAGGGGTGAGGGGTATGGTATGTATAAATGTTTTTCTGCTTTATTTTTATTTCTTCTTCTGAACAGGTCAAATCTTCCAAGAAATGATCATGATGATGAATGTGCAACTATGTGATGATAGTGTGAATAACTGATTATTTGCATAGAACGGAATGATTGAAATGGAAATGTTTGCCTTTGGTGTTGTTTGGTGTTTAAAAAAAGAAAATAAAACAAGGGAAAAAAGGAATTAATCACAGGTGCCACAGTCCCAACGTCACCAAATTCTGCTGCCTTCAGTCTGGGGGAGGGGCAGAGGGAGGTGGAGCTGAGCAGAAGGTCCTGCCCTGGGCCCAGCCTCCAGGCTGACACTGTGCAGGTGGCAACTGTGGGTCAGGGAACCCCAGGGAGGGTCTCATGCCCCAACACTCCAACGACCCCAGGCTTCTGGCAGCCGGAGTCCAATCCTTGTGTCTGATGCTCCATTGATCTTCCTTGTCAACAAACAGGTACAGCCTATGAAATAAAAAAGAATAATAGGTCGAACAAATGTTGAAAGCAATTCAGTTGGAAACGCTAGTGATCAAAGAAAGGGAGGGGTAAGGGGCATGGAACGTATACAATTTTTTCTGTTTATTTTTAAGTTCTCCTTACAGATAGATGCAAATGTTCCAAGAGATGATCATTTTGATGAATATGCAAATATGTGATGAAATTGTGAATTTCTCAATCTATACGCAGAACCCAATGGTCAAAATAGGAATGCATTCATTTGCTTGTTGTCTTTGTATTTGAAGGAAGAAAATGAAACAAGAAAAAAAAGCAAAGTCACTGGAACCTCAGCCACTGTGTCCCAAAGGTCTGTCACAGTCAGAAGGTAGGAGGGCTGCAGGATTTGGGGCTGACCTTGCGGTCTTGCCCACTGCCCAGACCCCAGCTGATGTGGCGGTGGTGGCAACTCAGGATCAGGGAACCCCAGGCATTGTCTGGTGCCCGATCGCTCCAATGCTCCCAGGCTTCTGGCAGGCAGAGGCCGATCGGCATTCCCAGCACCAAGGCTTTGATCTCCACTGTAATCAAATGATGCCACCGCACGTCCTGCCCGACCCCCAAAACCCAGAGCACAACCTGCTGGGCAATGCCTGGAGTGTGTCCGGGCTTTCCTCCCAGCACTGAGTGCAACTGATCCGCAAGGTGTCCTCGACTCCTGAAAGAACGGGGGTATATGGCCAAAGTCAGGGGTGCTGGTGAAGGGATGCCTGGTATCCTGCCATGTGGTATGTCCCCGCTTCAGGGATTGGTTTCCTACTGAGCCACTTCCCAGGTCCCAGTCTGGAGCCTGGCCCCAGACTGTTGCTTCCTATGAAATGGAGCTCGAAGGATATTAAGGAATGATGAAGAAAAAAAGAATCAAAGAAAGAAAGAATGACAGAATGAAAGACAAACACAGATGGGTTCAGGGGGTCTGAAGCTCAGTGATAACAGCCCAAAGACATCAGACAACTTTATTCTTTACTGGTTCCTGCTTATATACTGCAGGGTTCACGTGACAAAGAGTTTGCATGCACCTGGTTAGAATACAGACTGCTTTCTTAAGATGAACACAACAAACCTGGGGCTAAGACAAAACAAACTTTCTCTCTCTCTCAGACTGTTCTCCATTGAGCAAATAACTGTATCCTTAATTTCTTGCCGCCACTTTAATGCAAGCTGCTCCCCACAAATTCTGCAGGTCTTGTTTTAACCCTTGGCTCCTACATTTCCCCCTTTTTATTTTATTAGCTGAGGTGACTGTGCCTGTCTTAGGTTACCCTTAAACTCTGGAGGAAGGGTCTTACCTGTCATTGGCCACCAGTCAAGCTCTCTGACTTTGATTCGGGAGGGAGCCAAGAATTTTTGCAAGAATCACATGGTTAGTGTGCCTTTACTTAGTGACTGTGCCTGTCTTAAGTTGCCCTTAAGCTCTGAAGGAAGGGTCTTACCCATCATTGCCTACCATTCAAGCTTTCTGACTTTGATTATTTGTTGTTAAACACAGCTGAGGAGAGAGAGAAAAGGTATAAACAGCCCCAAACCTAACAATGCAGTTCCAGTGACCACAGCCACTGTGATAATTCCAATGATTCCAATGACAGCTATAATAATGAGTCCAATTAGTCTCTTAGTCCTTTTCAGATAATCCTTTACCAAATGGATCAGGGCTTGTGTTTCTGGAGAGGATTGCCAGGATCTTGACATCTGCACCAGCAGCTGAATACCTCTTCTTCTCCTTACTGTTACAATTATCTCATTTTCCTGAAACATAAATGCTTGGATACAAGTGAGTAGAAAATAATTCTCACAATTTAAAAGTTTGATTTCTTATATGCATATAGTGTTTATGGTTGCTATTTAAAGGGAAGTTATAGTTACTAGAATTTGCTATATAAATTGGTCCCAGTTCTAGGAAAATTGTCCATAAATTTCTCTGAATAATGTATTTATCATCTCAAAAATTTGGCACAAATCATCCTCTAAGTATTAAACTCTGATTTAGCTTGCCTGTCCACGTAATCTCAGTTATCTTCAAGTTAGAGATGGGAGACCCCACAGGGGCTGCATCTCTTACAATTCCATAGGAATAATTAATTATGATAACTGCTTGATCCATATGACATAACTGCCATCCATTCCAACTTTATTTACCATCTAACAGGCAAGTATCATTTGTTTCCATAGAGTTATGCATACGGTACTTTCTAAAAATGGAAGAGTTAAATTTGACACCATTTTTCTTCTTCCTAAGTATTTTTGGAAGCCTAGAATCTACTGGACCTGGGAATCCTAAACTAGTATTCAGATATTTTGGTAAAGTTGGATTGGCCAATGTTAGGGCCCACAGCAGAGGTGGGTTAGGAATATAAACCCAGTAAGTATAAATATGTCCCTGTCCTTCAGCAATTAAAGTTATGTGTTCTATAATATACATTACCCATTTAGTTATTTTCTTCCGGGTTGACATGTCTGGGTTTTATTCTCTTTGAGGGAATCCAAACTGAGGTTCCATCATCAGCAATGACAAGAGAAAACCCCCTACCCCCCACCTTTACTATGCCTGGTTTCCAAAAATCATCTTTAACCTCTTTCCAATAGATCAGCTGCAACTGCAGTTCGGTTTGGGTTGTACCATTTTTTCTATATCAAATTAATAAAATGTTGTTCTACAGGAGTCTGTGATGAATTATCATAAATGTTTAAAAAATTTAAAGTAAACAGTGCTTTTGCTAATTGATCTTTAGGTGTACTTATTTTCATAGCATCATCTTCCTGATCATTATCTCCCCCTTTTTGTTTGAAGAGCATAGACTTTAGTGTCCAGTTTTCTCGTTCAATAGTTCCTTGTCCAGAGGGATTATGTGGAATTCCTGTGATATAAGTAATATTAAAAGTGGTACAAAATTTATGAAATTGTTTTCCTGTATAAGCAGGACCATTGTCCGTTTTAATAGATTGAGGACATCCCATTAGAGCAAAAGCATTAAGTAACTGTGATCGAGCATGGCAGAAACATTCTCCAGATTGTGCAGTAGCCCAGATGAAATGAAAACAAGTGTCTATGATAACATGTACATACTGCATTTTACCAAAATGTGAAATATGAGTAACATCCATTTGCACCTTTTGCTCATTAAATCAGAATCTCCTTGTAAAATATCAACCAAGTTCTGTAACATACAATTAGGAATCCTTAACTGGGTCTTATCCAGTTAATGTCTCCTAAAAGTTTTTGAAAATCATTTAAAGTTTGTAAATTATCCCATCTTAATTGTATTTTTGAGGAATTATTTTATTCGCAGCTATTTGCATTCCTAAGTATAGGTAAGGCTCAGTCTTTTGAATCTTTTCTGGAGCTATTTGCAGCCCATATTGAGGTAAAATTTTTATAATAGCACTGAAAACATTTTCCAAAGAGTCATTATTGTCACATGTAATTAAAATATCATCCATATAATGAATAACAAGGGCCTCTGGAAATTTATTTCTTATTTCTTGCAAGGGTTGATGCACAAATTGTTGTCATGGTGGGACTGTTCATCATCCCTTGGGGTAAGACACACCATTGATATCTTTGCATCGGAGCCTGATTATTCAGTGCTGCAACAGAAAATGCAAACTTTTCTTTATCCGTTGGATGCAAAAGGGTAGTAAAAAAGCAATCTTTTAAATCAATAATAACCATTTTCCAAGATTGTTGAATCATAGAGGGTTGAGGAACCCCCGGTTGAAGTGCACCCATAGGGCTCATGGTTTACTTACTGCTCTTAAATCAGTCAGCATTCTCCATTTCCCAGATTTCTTTTTAATAACAAAAACTGGAGAATTCCATTGACTTTGGGAAGGTTCAATATGTTGTAATTGCAATTGCTGTTGGGCAAGATTATGAAGGGCATTCAATTTTTCTTGAGGAAGGGGCCATTGATCCACCCATATTGGCATAGTAATAAGCCATATTATTAGGGTAATTATGCCTTTTATTTCAATGGCCTCCATTATAAATTTGTTTGCTCCTTAGAATATCCTAAACCTTGATAATCCCTTGTTTGCTTAGTGTTTTGAAATTGCATCTTTAAGTATAGTTGTTCTGCTTTATCTGATAAGTGAGGGATATGTAAATATGCTCTCCACTGTGAAAACAAATCTCTGCCGAAAAGGTTCAAACCGACATCTGCCACGAAACGTTGTAATGTTGATTTTTGTTCTTCTGGACCAATTACTTCAAACATTTCACTACTTTGATAAATATCAGTCATGGTACCTATGCTGGTCAAAACAGTAGGTACCCTTTTTAATGTCCAATTCTGGGGCCAATATCTTTTAGCTATGATAGTTACCTCAGCTCCAGTATCAGTCAATCCCAGAAAAATTGTATCTTTAATAGTAATAGTAATTTCTGGGTGGTCTTCCCCAATAAATGTTTGCCAATAAATTTCCTTTCCAGTTGAACCAAAACCTCCTTGACGGTTAAAGGGCAGAGAAGGAGGAACATCATAAAAGGTAAAAGTAAAAGGTAAAAAAGTAGTAATTGAGCAATGCGTTGCCCGGTTTTAATTTGAAAAGACTGTAAAGATTGAGCCATAATTTTCAATTCCTCTTTATAGTCACTGTCAATTACACCAATTCGTATTAATAGACCCTGCTTAGTTAAACTACTTCTTCGAATCATTAAGCCAACAGTATGGTTGGGCAGAGGGTCAGAAATTCCAGTGCTAATTAACTGCATACCCATTTCAGGTTGAAGTAAAATATCCTCAGCTGCAGGTAGATCTATAGCAGCACTACCACGAGTTGCAGCTTTTAACTCTAAGATTGGGATGCATGATTTTTGCCGTTGCTGACAGGATGCTGTGCCTGTGGAGCTTGGCTCATGTTGTTTGCCCTGGGGCCCTGAGCTAAGCCCACAAGGCAGTTTCCCAACCTTTTCAACAGAGCACCATTTTTATGTGTTCTAGAATGACATTCATTAGCCCAATGAAAGCCCCCCTGGCAAATAGACAATCTGGATGGCAATTTCTTAGTTGGGATGGAATTATTAACATGAAAATATTTACAGTTTTTCTTAAAGTTCCCAAATTTTCCACACTTAAAACAATTTCCTTTCTTTTAATTCAAGTTAGACTTCATGGTAGCTGCCAATACTGCCATTTGATGAGAAGTAGACCCAATGTCCTGACAGGCTCTTATATAGTCCTGTATGGAACCACCAGCAGTTTTAATGGGTCAAATAGCCTTTTTACACTCATTGTTAGCATTATCAAAGGCTAATGTCATTAAAATTAAATCACAGGCTTCAGGTATCTGTACGGTTTTATGAATCACGTCTTTTAGACGTGCCACAAGTTTGACACATGGCTCATTATGTCCTTGAATTACTTTAGCAAAAGTTAAAGCAGGCTGTCCTGGCATAGAAATTCTTTGCCAAGCTGCAAGGCAGGCCATTCTGACTTGATTGATAGCGCTATCATCATATTGTAACTGTCTTTCAATATCTGCCCATTGGTCAGTGCCCATGATTTGTTCTGCTGTTATTAACACTGGAGATTGCTTATTAGTATTCCTCCTAGCCAACTGATTAGCTTCATCAGTCCACCATGTTTTAAATTGTAAAAATTCAGCTGTACTTAAAACAGTTCTGGCTAGCATCTCCCAATCCCAATGAATTAATCTATCAACATGAGTCATGCCCTGGACTAGACCTGTAGTATATGGAGAATTCACTGCATACTGGGCACAAGCTTGTTTCAAATCTTTTAACATTTTAAAAGGAATGGGCTCATGATGAATTTCTACAGTGCCCTGAGTATTATTTTGATTGGGAGGAAAGTGATTAACTACCACAGGAAATGCAGATAAAAGTCGTACTGCCTCCAGGTCCCCTTGCTGAGATCCCTGTAGTAAACATTTCATTATGGGTGTTTTGGGTATAGGCTTTGGTACTATTACATGATTCATATGTTTACCTGAATCATCAGTATCTGTAAAAAATAAGGATTCTGAGGAAGCTGTGGAATTAAGGGACTGGGCATAGGGACAGAAGGTGGATTGCAAATTTGTGCAGGTAATATGGAATTTTGCTGATATAAAGTAGACACATTTGAAGCTTTTGTTTGATAAGAGTCTGGGAAGTCTTTAGCGCAAGTGAAATTTGCCTTCTTTGTAAAATGGGTCCATATGGGCTACAGTGTAAGAACACTGTGAGCACATAGATTTAACATCTTCCTCATCTGTACTTACACCCTCTTCCTCTCTAAGTTTCATTCCCTTTTCATCTATATCTGCTGTAGCAGTCATGTTTTTTTCAGGAAAAATTCTCAGTTTCCCTGTCTTCACTTTCTGACTATAAGGGATCTAAGGCTGCAGCTATTTGATGACACAATGTTCCTGCTGATAATGGGACAGTCTCCCCTTTTTGATAGGCCCTCTGAAGAACCTTCATAACTAAATGTCATTGTTTTAAATTTAAAACATTACGACCGGCAGGGTGAAACCAATGACAATGTTTTTGAATGAGATCAAATAAGCTTAATAATTCAGATGTTTTAACAGAGATGCCAGTAGCTTCTAACAGTGTTTTCAACACTCAAACATACTCCTCCAGCTGCCCATTGTGATTACCCATTACCCTGATGCTCCAAGGAAAATGCTTACTTACCAATGTGACTCAAGTCCTCTTCTATTGGCTGCACACAAATGACTCTAATGAGACTTTTCCTTGGTTCCTTAATATTGTCTTGGAGTCTTCTTCTTCGAGTCCCATGTTGGGTGCCAAATGTTGCTTCCTATGAAATGGAGCTTGAAAGATATTAAGAAATGATGAGAAAGAAAGAATGAGAGAAAGAAAGAAAGACACAGACGGGTTCAGGGGGTCTGAAGCTCAGTGATAACAGACCACAGACATCACACAATTTGATTCTTAACCAGATCCTGCTTATATACTGCAGTATAACAAAAGGTATGCATGAATTTCCTGAGGAAAAAAAAGTTCTTATCTTTCAGTGCTCTTCCTTCCTACTTGAAATAACCATTTGGGGTAAACAAACATTCTCTTCCTCCCAGACTGTTCTACATAAATCAAATAACATAAAGCAGTTTACTGCTGCCACCACCCTAGTGCCATCTACTCCCAACTAGTTCCACAGGTCTTATGTTAATCCTATCTCCTACAGGAAACCACATAGCCAATAAGAGTTTAAGATCCAAAATATATATATTTAAAAGCATACAACTCAACATTAAAAAGGCAAACAACCCAATTTTAAAATGGTCAAAAAACGGGCATAGACATTTCTTCAAAGAATATTTGCAAATGGTATTAAGACACATGAAAAGATGCCCAACACTGCAAGTTATTAGGGAAATGCAAATCAAAATCACACTGAATTATCAATCCATGCCTACCAGAATAGCTACTATTAATGTAACAGAAATGTACAAGTGTTGGAGAGGATATGGAGAAATAGGAACACCATTCATTGCTAGTGGGAATGTAAAATGGTGCAGCCACTGTGGAGGACAGTTTGGCTATTCCTCAAGAAGCTAAAAGTAGCAATACAATATGACCAGGCAATTCTGCTACTAGGTATGTACTCAGAAGATTTGAAAGCAGGGACTTGAAGAGATATTTGTATTTTGATGTTCACAGCAGCATTATTCAAAATTGTCAAATGATGGAAGCAAACCAAGTTTTTGTCAACTGATGCATGGATAAACAAAATATAATATATACATATGAAGGAATACCATACATTTGTAAAAAGTTATGAAGTCTGATGTCTGTGACAATGTGCATGAATCTTGAGGCCATCATGCTGAGAGAAATAAGCCAGAAACAAAAGGATAAATATTATCTGATCTCACCAACTTGATCTAATTATAACAAACAAATTTACAGAATTTAATCTAGAATATCAGGCTACCAGGGGATAAATTGGGTACAGAAAATGTGTAGCTGATGCATAATTCGTGCTGAATTTCCATTTAGGTTGACTGGGAAGGTTTGCAAATGGATGATGGTGATGATAGAATATAACTGTGAGTATAGTTAACAGTACTGAAATATGTATGTGAATGTAGTTGAAAGGAAGTAATTGAAGTTTTGGGTCATGTACGTTACTCGAATGTAAATAGTAATCCAGACTCAGTAGGAGGGAAGAGGGAGCAAAAGCTTGGAGGCAGATCCAGTAGTTGGTCAGTTCCCTACTGCTGTTGTGGCTTAGGTCAGTTTAACAAAGATGTTTTCTGTCCAAAGTGCCACCAGGCCTGTAGAAAACAGGCAGTAACTAGTCCTGACAGGGCAGTTTAACAACTACTTGCTGTGATAGACATACTTCACAAACTATTTGCAGAAAGTTTTCTCTTCCCTTTAAGGTTACCTAACCTCTTTCCCATTGATTTGAGTGCCTTACCCATAACTTCTTTCCCACTTCCACCATTTTCTGATAGATGGGAGTTTTCAGGATTCTTTGAAGGTATATTAGTCAGGATTCTCTAGAGAACACACAACCAGCAGGAGATATATGTAAATATGAGCTTTATAAAGTGTCTCAGTCAAGCATGGGAATACAAGAATCTGAAATCCACAGGACAGGCAGTGAAGTTGGCAACTCCAATGAAGCATCTCAACAAATGCCACAGGAAATGCTCCTGGCTGAAGTCTTCAACTGATTGGATCAAAGCCAACTCGTTGGATTTTCTTGATTGTGATAGACATGACCTTAGTGGATATTAGATGTAATCAGCCACATCTGCAAATCAAATGAGTGATGACTTATAAAACCAGCCTATTGGCTTATCAACCAGCCATGAATAATCCTTTCAGTATTGGGTAGACCCATACTAGCTTCACCTAACAACAGGGTACAATCACTTGGCCAAATTGACACCAGAACATAAACCATCACAGTCCAACCCTTGTCAACTTGGAAGCTATACATGTCACCTTGAAACATGTTTAATTTCTGAATAGAATAGAATAATGGACATGTTTTTGCCTAACAATACTCAACTGTTCTGCATACAACCAGAAATGCACTAAATCTCTCCAGAATATGGTGCAAGTCCTTGGGTAATATTCATTCTTACACTTTATATCCTATAACTTAAACATTATAACATGAACAATAAAACTTATGTCACATAAGAAGAAAGCAAGATATTTGCTTTATGTACAACTACAATCATACTCATAACAAATCAAAGCAGAATTATTCATAAGAATTTCTCTTTCTAAAACTGAGTGATGCTTAATCTAATCACCAGAAAGCTTTTAGGGAGGATTCAGAAAAGACAGTCAGTCTTCCTGCTTCAGTCAGCAAGCCTCTCCTGTGGAGTTTGTCTAGACCCTTCATTGGATTCACCAGCTTCACAGCCTGCCCTATGGACTTGGACTCTTCCATTCCCATTGTTATTCAGCCAGCCTCTCCTGAGAGTTCACTGAGGAACGTGATCAGGGTTACCAGCTTGCAGCCTGCTGTACAGACCTTGGAATCTACATATTGAATTGCATTAGATACTTTTATGATTTTTGTATCTAAGAATATCTCCTGCTGATTCTGTTTCTCTAGAGACCCTAGCTAAAACACTAGGTAAGGCTATCTGAAAATCCATCCTGTATTTCTAGTTCCTATCTCAAATTTCACCAGTTCCTTGTCCAGCCCAGCTTAGCAAACAAGCACCATATACCAGCATAGGCAAAACACTTCTACAAAATTAATAGAAACCTTTAGTTTTATTAAATTCCTCCAAATAGATTAAAATCCTAGCAATGCAATCCCTCCCCTTGTTGCAATAAGAAAATTAGAAAAGGATTTGAGAAATATCCCTTTTCCCATTTTTTATTCTGCTCAGGCCCAGTATCCCTGGCCTCCATGTGAAATTGGATGCAATTTGAGCTTTCTGTTATGGTAATGGGTTTACTTTTGCTAGCCTGTCCTTTGAGGCTTAGCCAACTCAGGTCTCTCCTGTGAACCAGCCTCACACTGACAAAATCCAGAAGGGTGAAAGAAATTAACAGGCAGTAGCATTTGCCAACCTAGAGTGATAATTCTGTACTGCTTTGGGCTGCCAGATTATCTGAGAGAACAGAGTGGATAGAAAATAGGAGAGAACAGAGGAAAATTATCTAGGTTATCTTTTCCACCACAGCAGTTAAATTGGTCCAACTGTCAAGAGCTCAACTGAGTGTACACCCATTTGGAAATTTTTTAAAACAAGAAGTAAAAGTTTGGCAAAAGTTAGTTCAAAAATTGGTAGGGAAGTACTAACCAGTTTTAGCAAGAGAGTGAAGAAAAAATATTTCAAAAAATGTTGAGGTTGTCACTTATTGCACCTTCTTTTCAGGACAGCTAGACAGGAATTAGCAAAATTTGAAATACATGAGTACTTTATCTGGCAGTTCCATTTCCAGGACTCTATCTTAGAGAAATAGACAGTGGAAATATGTATGTGTAAGGATGTTCCTAGCTGCAGTATCCATAAAAATAGGCATTGGAACTAATTTCATGAATGTCAATTAGAGGAAATTTGAATCCATCCAGATCAAGAAAGGATATGCGGCTATTAAACACACACATACACACAGCAAATGAAAATGTTGATGGCAATAGACTTATAAGAGCTAATATGTTCCTTGTGCCAGACACTGGGCTCCATGCTTTTTCTGTACATATTATTTAAGGTTTGGAAAACTCATTAAGGAAGTACTCCTCTCCCACTGATTTTACTGTACAGAAATGAAGGAATATAAAATTTAAGTAACTTGTTCTAAATCCAATATGGATAGCAGATTAGGTTTCATAACCATAGACCACAGGTGTGACATGGTTCTCTCATTTTCCATTTCATGAATTTCCAGTACTCCAGGAATAAACAGCTGTAAAATGTAAAAGAGGCTGGAGTACATCCATGTCTCAAGCCCAGAAAGGTTACAAAAACATCCCTTGGTGTACTTGAACTACCAACCTCTAGGTTAACAGCCTAATGCCCTAGTCAATTGCACCACAGCGACTATGAGAAAGAGTATGTTATTATGCTTTATCTCATATAGAATTTTCATTTGTTTGGTGGTGGTATTGGAAATTTCTTTCTACCCCTTCATAGGCCAGTCCACCCTCCCAATTTTCCTTTCTCCAACTTCCCTCCAAACTCACCACGTCACCTCCACTCCAGTAACCTATGTATGTCAATACCTTGAAGCCAAGAGTCATGTAATTGTTCATGTTCAGGCATTGCCACAGAACCAAGGGAGTGTGGGACCATGAGGTCTGGATGCCAGGCCAAAAGATAAGGACTGCAGCCTCTGAGGCTAAAGTCATCATCCACTTTTTCCTTCTTCACTCTGTCACCTGCTGAGCTCACAGCAATTACTCTCAGATGCCAGCAGGGTGGAGAGCATGTGAAGGACCAGATACCCCCAGGTCCCAGCATGCTTCCTCTTCTGGATGCTTCTACATATGGGCTTCACCTGACAGAAAACTTGACTTTGCTTACTGTGCATCCCCTCGCCCAAGACATTTGTCTCCCTCCTGGTAGATACCAAATAAAAGCTTGGTGAAGGAATGTATTCCACTACATGGTCGTTGGAGGGAGCAAAGAATTCCACTGTGGACTGTTAGTTGTTCAAGAGTATTTCCAGAATGGAAGACAGAAAAAGTTTTTCAGAGGCAGGACTTTATATGGCAACAAGATTAGAAGTAAAGGCCCTGGTCATGGGAAACACTGGAAGGCACCATCTGGAACGGCACCTAGCTCTTTTCCCAAAATGATCCTTCAGCCATGCAGATGCCAGTGGAGTGAAGAAAGTAAATCACAGAAGCTGAGGAGGAGACCATGAGGTGGGAGTGGGGACATCCTGGAGTTCGAGGAAAAGGTAAGAGGGGAAAGGGGGATACATGAGAGAGGTACAATTCTAGTTCCTGAAGAAGAAGGAAGAGGAGGAGGGGGGGAAGAGGAGGAGGAGGAAAAGGATATTGAACTGCAAGAACATGTCAAAAGATAGCTCTGACCTAAAGGTACAACATATTGAGCATGGTTCCTGGTGATCCTACAATGTACAATGGTTGGTTCTTTGCATTGTGGCTATAGCAAGCTTGAGTTATGGCTTTAAGGATTTCACAGCTGTGCCCATAGCCCTGATGAACATGTAGTTTCCCTCTTTGGACTTAAAGCCAGCAAATAGTTGAATGAGGCCGTTGAGGACCTGTGTGATGGGGACTGCCCAGCCCCTGATCAAAGGTTTAATTGTGGGGCCAGGGAAGGGGACATGACAAGTCAACAACCCCAGGGATTTGCAGCATGGCACTGGTTCCCGCAAACCCAAAGCAAAGAATGTGAGATGCACTGAGGTAGGAGAAGGGACCAAAGGACAGTGCACCTGGGACTCCTACTTCCACTTAGGTGCAACACTCTGAAGAAAAGCATCCAGGATTGAAATGGAAAGCGAATTTTACTACTGAGAGGGGAAAATAAAATCACTGTTTTTCACAATATAGCTTGCTGAATCCATAGCGTACAACATTTGTTGTTAGTTTAATTATGGTACAGTTTAATGGACTTTTTCTTTTCTTTTGTATGAACTTCTATCAATTTTAAGCCATGTTTAGGTTCAGGTAATCACTGCCACAATCAGAATACAGACCAGTTTCATCTCCCCAAAAAACTTCTTCCTGCTTTCCTGTGAGTCATATCCTCCCCTCAAACATAACCCCTTGTAATTATTGGTTGGGTCTCCAATACTTTAATTGGTTTGCTTTTTTAAAATATTTTATTACAGAAGTTATTGGTTTATAGAAAAGTCAAGGAGAGAATACTGAGATCCCACATAACCCCCTCACACACACCCTTTTCTCTCTTATTAACACTTTGCATTAGTGTGGTTCATTTTTTACAATTGATGCAACAACATTACTACAATTACAATATTAAATATAGCCCATAGTTTATGTAAGAGTTCACCACAGTTTTATCTTTTCCAGAATGTTTTATAAACAGAACAATATAGCATGTCACCTTTTGCAATTGGCTTTTTTCACACAGCACAATGACCTTGGGATTCATCCAAGTTATTATGTATATCAACAATTCATCTTTTTTTATTGCTAAGCATAGTCCATCCAGTGGATATAGCATGATTTGTCTATCTGTTCCACCCATTAATGGGTATTTGTGCTGGTTCCAGCTTTTGGTTATTACATATAAAGCTACTATGTACATTCATGTAAAGGGTTTTATGTGAACAGAAAATTTTATTTCTCTCGGATAACTATCCAGGTGTGGGCTTGCTAGTTCACATGGTAAGTGTGTATTTAATTTTAGAAGAAACTGCCCAAACTTTTCCAAAATGGCTATACCATTTTGCACTCTCACCAGCAAATGTATGAACATATATCATATATGTGATCATTCCGGTTGTACTGCATCTTGGCCAGTTGACATCGTCAATTTAAATATGTTTGAATTTTAGTCATTTGAATAGGTGTGCAATGATGTCCATGTATTTTGCCTATTTTTTGTTATTGTTATTTGTTTATTATTAATTTTGTGAGCTTTCTATATATTCTGGACACAGTCCCTTGTTGTAGAAATTATTTTTAATTTTTTCTATCTGTCTATACCTTTTCATTCTCTTAACACTGCTTTTCACAAATATATATTTTTTACTTTGATGAAGTCAATTTATCAATTCCTCTCTTTAATGAGTCATGCTTTTGGTGTCACATCTAAGCGCACTTTGCCTAACCTCAGGTTATCAATTGTGAGGTTTATGTGGACCTTTGTTCACATGGATGGCAGACCTTTTCAAAACCATTTATTGAAAAGCCTACCCTTTCTCCACCAAATTTCCTTTGCAGCTTTGTCAAAATGCAGTTAGCCACATTTACATGGGGTTTTTTGTGACTCTATTCTGTTCAGTTTATTTATATGTCCATACATCTGCCAACATCACAGTTTCTTGATAATATAGCTCAAAATTAGGTAGTGTGATTCATTCAATTCATTCTTCTTTTCTAAATATGTAGCTCTTCTAGGTTTTGTTTTGTTTTTTTCACAATCAAACAGTCGCATTGTAAATGGGGGTGAGTGCATGTGACCTGCTGTGCAGGTGAGCGCTTGCCCAGAGCTGAGGGACATGACTGGGAACTGTGTATTTAGATCTCAGAGGGCCATAAACAAATTTTGGGGGGCAGGATGAGTTTGTGTCACTGCATGGGCTGCAAGCAGATGTAGTTTGGACATGAAGATAAGCACCCACAGCTTTATGGGACGACCTCTAGGGTCAAGGAGGGGTAAGTGGGTCTCAGGAGGGGTGGAGTGGGAATGAGCTAATGGAGGAGATTGGGTTGGGCTGGGGCAGTTGTGCACACGTTTGGGGTGGGGGTGTAGAGCAGGTACACACATGAGAGGGTTTTCGGGCCAGAATCACCTAGAGTATGGGGAGAAGAATGGGTGATGAGTTTCAGGTGCATATCATGTGGGGTGAGTCACTGGTTATGGGTCTGCAAAGGTGAGGGTAGCATGTTCAAGGAACATGACTTGGCTTACTTTGTAGTTACTGTTTCCCTATCTTTGCAATCCTGAGGGTTTCAGGCTTTCATTTGGAATGTGGTGCATTAGGCTATTTGCACCAGACAGGAGGTTCTCTGGTTCTCTGCAGCTCAGTTCTTCAGCTTTTGCAATCAGCATCTCCCTGTGTGTTGCAGAAGACCCTCCAAGGTCATGTACGCCCTGAAATCACCATTTCATTCACTTTCCTGTTCCTTCTCTAGCTATTCCTTGAAGCAGGGTTGAACTTGACCTATCCTATTATATCATTCTCCTGGAACTCCTATCCTTTGGATTTTGTTAGATCTATAAGTTCTTTCCCTTCTTTCAATTTTTATCCTCTAGTTACCCTTATTGTTACTCTTCAGTTCCACACCTTCCTCCAGATCTCCTCTTAATGTCTCTTTTTTTGAGCTGGCAGAGATCCCTTAAGTATTTTTCATAGACATGGTCTCTTGTTGAGATATTCTCTCAACCTTTGTCTGAAAATTTTAATCTCTCCCTCAGTTGTGAAGGACAATTTGGCTGGGTACAGAATTATTGGCTAGAAGTCTTTCTCTTTCAGGACCTTAAATATATCATATCATTGCCTTCTCACCTCCATAGTGTCATTTGGGTAGTCTGAACTCAGTCTTATGTGGTTTCTCTTGTTTGTAGTAGATTGTTTTTCTCTTGCCACTTTCAGGGTTTACTGCTCCTCTTCAAAAGTTAGCAGACTGATTAGCATGTGTTTTGGGGTAGGCCTATTTGGATTGGTATTTTTTCTGTGAACTATAAAGAATCTATGTGTATCATTTTACAGGTATTTTCATCCAATCCCTCTGATTAAGGGAACTATAAGACTCTTGATTGGTTCTGGCCACACCACTCCTTCAAAAACTGACAGAGGACCTCAAGTTTCCTCTAATTACTACACTTCTTCTCCTCATTGCCCATCTAATGCTTGCAAATAGTATCTCTCTCCATTTCTATGAATTTTCATATTTGAATAAAGGTTAATAACAAACAGTAAAAATGGATAATTGCGGCCAATCTTGTTATGGGAGATTTTCATTGTTTGGTTTTTTATTTTTAAGCTTTGCTAATGTTCAAATATACTCCATAAAGACATTTATAAAGTTAAAATTGGAGGAAATAAATGATTTATAAGGCCCTTTCCTGACCTAAACTTCTCTCATGCTCCCTTTAAAATTCTGTTTTTAACCCCAGTGCATGTAACATTGGGTTGGTTAAACACATTTGATGAAATATCAGCCTCTCTACTGACTCTAAAACTCCTCCTCTTAATCATTTTTACTGAAATCCTAAAGCCCTAGAGAATAGGAACACAAAGTTCTAAAATTTCTATATTAAAGAAAGAATATTTTTAGAATTAAACCCATATTATTTTAAAAATCTTCACATTCACATAATTCATATAAACATTTCACAAACAGGAGTAGTTCAATATTTTTAGTTAAATAAAAAGTCATGCCTTCTGAGATTCAGGTTTCAGTATAATATAAATATAGAATTTTATTCTATTTGGGTATTGTTCTCCCCACATTTATATATTTTTACTGATAAAATAAGATAGCATTATATCTATTACATCTTTAAGGTGATGAAAATTGTAAATTTGTGTTTAAAGTGATTGTGTTATTACTTAGGCAAATTTCATTTTAAGAAGAATTGTGTTTGTAGGATGTTAGCTTGGGAATTGATTTGAAGATCATTTTTGATAATCAGGATGTGTTTTTGTTAAGGAAAGATATTTTTTTCACCCTACAGTAAAATAACTGTTGCAGAATGAGAAACAGAAATGTTTAGGACAAAATGGATGGATATAGAAAATTGCAGAAGCCCCTTCTGAAAGGAAATTCATTGCTTGTGGTTAAGATTAAGGCTAAGAAAAAAAGAAAAAAGATTAAGGCTAAGATTTGATAGCTTTAAAAGATTTTTAAGAATTTTCTTATCAGCTATATCTTCATGTAAAGCAAGATTTTGCTTTTGTCTCAGTTAAAATGGCAATGCTTTCTTTTTTTTTCTTTTTTGGTTTGCTCTTACTGAGAAACTATAAAAGTTTTTAACCACTTGAGTGATCTGCCCAGATGGCAAAGATTCTATTCATATCAGAACAATATACACATTGATATTTATATTGACCTACTCATCCCTTACTTTTAGTAGACAATATCTCCTCACTTTTTAAAAAATGAAATCATGTTAAGAACTCTATTCACTTTCAATCCTTCTATGTTATTTTGGTTACATAGGGAAGCAAATATTGTTTCATAATGACTCACGTTACTATTTAGCAAAATGTTCAATCCTGACAGCATTTTGATATTTCATCTTCCCAAAATCTAACCCAAAATGACACCTCAATTTCAATCTTTTTCTGGGATTTTTCAGTGGGCCCCCAGAAAATTAAAAATATATATTCTCTAACCTTGGAAAAGATAGTGGCTAGAAATAGCTTCATTTGATATGTTATGAGGTGTATTAACAAAGTGTTGCCAAAATAAAAAGGATTTTCTAATCTTATGTTTAAATTTGTATAGGTAAAATATGCTATTAATAAACACATTTCAAAAATTGTATAAAGTTTCTAGGGATTTGTCAATGTCATTACTGTCCAAGAGATGTCCTAGCATAGACCTGCTTGATTTCAGCACTAGTATAGTGTTATTGGTCATAATTTCAGTTATTCTTTTAAAATGTTACATGTCACAGAAACAATCAAATATCCTTCTCAATTGTATTATTTTTCTAAAAAATTTCATCAGAATTTTCACTTTTATAAAACAGTAAGTCATTTTAAACCTTTTTCCATCTACAGACAATTTTCATCCTAATGTTTTATAGAGAATACTTGCAATAAACTGCAAGTTGTCTGGTGCAAAGGAGGGACAGTCACAGGATCCATAGGGAGAAATTGGAAGGAAAACCTGCAGGACAAACACCGTTGGATTTCAAAGTCTGAAAGCCATTTATTCTTTGGCTTTAGAAAGTGGCAGTCCCACCCTTTCCATGGGCAAATGCAGTGGCCCACCTCTTTCCAAATCAACTTCAGAGAACATTGAGGAGACCACCATTGTCTTGGCTCCACTCTCTCCAGGCATTGGGGCCACACCTGGGCTCTCTGCCATTTCTGGGGCACATGCTCAACCTCTCCATGTGGTGGCAGCCAGGCTCTCCCCATTCCTCAAGGAGCATGTTGTACCTTCTCAAAGGCCTGAGGCTGCACAACTCATCCACTGTAATGAGATGGGAGACCCATACTCTGCCCTCAGGGCAAACTCACCCTCTCCATTTATATGGGTGGGTTCACTCTCCTGGCCAAGGTTTCTTTGCTTCAGACCCAAGCTTTCAGGATTCTCATTCTGCAAACTCCAATTTGTCCCTTTTGTGTCCCCCTTTGTCCAGATTGGCAGTGGTTCCACTTACACCAACAGTCTCTTCAAGCACTCCAATACTTCTCCACCATTCTCTTCACTATTCCTCCAACATCTTCCCCTTAGCCATCCAAAAAACCATTTCAATATATCTGATATTTGCAAACTGCAGCAGCACCCCACTCTCTGGTACCAAATCTGTTCTAATTTTCTAGCTGCCAGAATGCAACATACCAGAGATGGATTGGCTTTTAATAAAAGGAGATTTATTTCATTAGTTATTTAGAGGAAAGGCAACTAAATTTCAACTGAGGTTCTTTCTTACATGGGAAGGCCAGATTTCTGCTGGCCTTCTTTCTCTCCAGGCCTCTGGGTTCTAACAATTTTCCCTGGGGTGATTTCTTTCTACATCTCCAATGGCCTGGGTTGAGCTGCAAGTGCTGAGATGAGGCATGCTGAGCTGATGGACTGTGCTATGTTTTGCTCTCTCATTTAAGCACCAGCCAATTAAGTCAAACATCATTCATTGCAGCAGGCACACGTCCTAGCCAACTGCAGATGTAATCAGCAACAGATGAGGTTCACATACCATTGGTTCATGACAACAGCAACAGAACTAGGTGCCTTCACCTGGCCAAGTTGACAACTGAATCTAACTTCCACAAAGTCCAAAACCATCTTATTCATTTTCCCAGTTTCAGAAGGAAAACACTGAAGGGATGAAGATTCCCTAAATCTTCACTATCTTGAAGGTATTCATAATTTGGTTAAAGCCTAAAAAGTATAAATAATAGATCATTTTTTAGTTGCAATCTTATATCGTGAAATTAGATGTATCTGTTAATTCTCTTATCACTAAATATGGATTGGTATTTGGTTAAGGTGTTTATGATGGCCAGAAAGTATTGTAAACATTGATATTTACTTTCAGATTCACAATTTCAACATTTTGAAAAAAATGTAGTTACTAAAGATAGAGCAGCAGATTTTGGAATGCAATTGTGATCCCATGTGAACTGTTTTAAGTGATATTTCAAAGAGAAGGAACAGCTAATATTCTCTCCAGTGTTCTGTGAGGATCCAAAGTTAAAAGTTGAATCCCTAAGACTCATACCTAAATGATCAATGAACTTGGTATGGGAGATAAAATGAATTCACCTTAATTGTTTGTCCTTATGTCACCTATTGTATCACAGATGAAAGGACTCAAATAAAATTATATATAAAAAGATAAATTGTAATTATTGAGCAGTTTTGAGGATAAGTACCACTGGCATGACAAGGAGGGCACATAAAGGAAGCCCTTTGTGAGAGACCTCAAAACCAAAGGACAGAATAAGAAGAGAGATAGGGTAGGGAGGAAGAAGGAAGAAGAAGAAAGAAGGTGGTCATTCTCTTTTCCCATTTATGCCTTGTCTTATGATCATCTCTGATCATATCATACTCCTCAGAGCCCCTCTGCCACCTTTATTCCTGGGCATATGAATAAAGAGGTTCAGCACAGGGGTGGTGATGTTGTAAACAGCTGACAACATCATGTGCTGCTGTATTGTGTGGTAGGAATAAGGAACATGTAGGCATAGACAACTGCTCAATGAAAAGCAGAACCACAATCATATGGAAGGAGTAGGTGTTAAAAGTTTTTTTCTATAGCACTTCACAGAAGTCCTCCTGTGTATAGAGTACAGGATGAGTGTGTTTGGGATAAGGGGCATGAGGACACAGTGTGGGTACATAAGCATCTCGTAGAGTGTGAGATCAGAGGAAGAAAGCCTCAGTAGGTTAGGGGCCTCACAGAAGAAGTTCAGGATTTCACTAGACTGAACAACATGGGAAGCTCTTGGAATTGGGGCAACCACAAGCTACCAAGAATTCCTGAAAACCAGCATCCACACACATGAGGATAGGGCAGACCCTCTAGTCCATAAGTAATATTCAAATGGCATCATACTGGTCATAGACCATGGCAGCTAGGAAGAAACTTTCAGCTCCATCAAGGGTCAGGTTGAAGAACATATGGATTCCACAGCATGAGGGGGAAATTATTTTATCTCCCATTACCTGGCCAATGAACACATTTGACACAGCCATTGATATCTATGTGAGTTGCATATGAGAAAGCTAGTTGATGAAAAAGTATATGGGAGTACAACCTTGGGGCTTCATGTGGAGTATGAGTATGAGAAGTGAATTCCCTGTCAGGGCTGTAAGCATAAATTCGAAGGTTTGCAAACTTGATTTGATCAGAGAGCCCCAGGAAGATGAAATCAGGGCTTGATGTTTGATTTTCTGAAATTTGCTGCACTGAATACTTGTCTAACTTAGAATTTTCACTTGGGGAAGAAAACAAGAATGACTATTATGGAATCTGTCCTATGTACATGAGTTTTGTAGGCATTTTGTCCAGTAAGATATATGCTCATGGGCTTTGGGCCATTTTTCTAAGGGGGGTTGAGTTGGTGCATTATCATGACATTAAATCACAGAAAGACGATGTAACATATTAGTTTGAAATCTGGAGAGAAGTACCAAACAGACTTGGAGTTGGACCTCTCACAGGCTGAATGAAGAAAGAAGCCCTTAAAATCTTAAAATTCTATTTATTTCACCTATAATTGAGAATATAAAAGCATTTTGTGACTGTGCCAGTTTGAAATAATTACATACCCTAGAAAAGCCATGTTTTTCTGATCCTATCTTGTGGGGGCAGCCATGTTTATTTTCATCTTGATTCAGTATTGTAGGGTAGAAACCCTTTCGATTGGATTGTGTTTATGGTAATAGGTATGTCCCATTCTGGGTGTGACCTTTTGATTAGATGGAAATGTGACTCCCCCTGTTCAATATGGATCTTGTTTAGTTTATTGGAATCCTTTAAAAGAAGACACATTTTGGAGATACCTCAGATTCAGAAGCTTGGAGAACATTTGCTTCAGAGCTGACAAAGACACCTAAGTATGGCTGTTAGGAGCTGCAGAGGCTGGCAGATATCACCACCTCCTGTGGTGAATTCAATGCACATGGACACCAGGATGCCAGGAGCTGAAGGACCCTTTCTTTCCAGGAAGAGCAACTTGGGGGTGTAGATCTAATGCAGGTTGGGAGAGTTGAAGTTCACTGGCATAGCCCCTTTGCATATCCGGGGTAAGGTGTAAAGCACTTCATTTTTTCAAGATACAGAGATTAATTTGATTTTAAAAAATATAACATCCTTTGTATTTTATTTAATAGAAGTTTCAGGTACTCTAAATAGAAAATATTTAGTTGAAAATTCATTAAATAATTGTTAATTCTCCCTGTTGCTTATAGCCTTTATGCCCTCCAAAGGGGATCTAATGTATAAGATCTTCCATACATGTAGATTGACTGAATGAACACATGTAAAGAGGTTAGATGTAGTGATTGGGCAAAAGAGCTGCAGCTCTGTCACCCAGATGAGGAATCCCTCTATACTACTCTCTCAATTTATTTAGAAAACTAATAAAATATATCCCACTCAATAAATCTGCAACTTAGCTCAGTGAATGTTTTGTCTGAATTTTTCAATTTAGAATCTTCTCATCAAATTGCTAGTCACAAGTTGACTCCTATATACCTTTCATGTTAAGGAGACAATTATGTTCTACTCTATACAAAAGGTGGGCGTTCCATGACCAAGGTATAGACAATCTCAGTGTTGACAGACTCACAGGTAGAGAAATGTGCAGTTTGTTCTCACTTAGCCCCTAGAATTAACACCATGCCTGACACACGGTGTTAACTAATAAATATTTCTTGAATGAATAAATAAATCACAGAGATAAAATAAGGGGATATATTGAAAAACATTTTTTACATTCACTTTTTTACTTTTTACCATAACTAGCTGTTGTAGCTGGAGGTGTTATGTATCTCAAAAATGTCATGCTGTTTTAGTCTATTCCTGTGGGTGCAGTCCTATTGTGGGTGAGACTTATTGGTCAGGTTATTTCAATTAGGATGTGACCCACCCCTTTCACGTTGGTTCTTAATTATTTTGCTATAGTCCTTTAGGAGAGGATAAATGATAGGACAAACCCTGAGAGTTCAGAGAAGCATCAGAGAATCTAAGAGAAGACTACATAAGCTGATAGAAAAAGCCACTGATGCCAGAAGTTGAATTCAATGAAACCATGAAAGAAGGGCCAGTAGATGCTGGCCATGTGTCCTTCCATGTAACAGAGGTTTCCAAGATTCCAGCAGCCTGTCTTTAGTGAAGTTATTGTCCTGTGAATGGCTTACTTTAGACATTTTCATGGGCCTTAGAATGGTAAATTTATTAAGATATTAAATTCCTATTGTAAAACCTAACATATTCTTGTAATATTGCATGCTTTCAGTATTAGCAAACTGAAATACTAGCCCACTTCCAGTTCATTTTCTCTAACCAGATGTAGTCTAAAAACTCAACCTTCAACATATTACCATCCTTAAAATTTGTCTTTAATTTCTGTCCTTCAATCAATTCCCACTTCATTCAGAAGCAGATAATATTATCTAAAATGCAGATTTATAGTTTTTTTCAATCAAGTTCTTATATTTGGAGATGGGAATACTCAGAAAATTGTGCCTGAGTCTTTCCTCTGGCACATAATATTCAACCTTCCTTCCAGAAGTACTTTTGTTTTCCTATCTGCAATATGATCATTTTTCTTTAATATCCCTTTAAATTCATGTTCTAGAATTAATAGTCTCAATGACATTATTTACTCAATGAATCAAAACTCTGTATATAATGATTGTCTTCATTCCTTCAGCTTTCCCCACATTATGGAAAGGGAAATATATTAGGGAGAAAGTCAACAGTCATTAAAAATATAGAGCTGCACTGTGATTTTTGTCACTATTGCAAATATTTTCTCATGCTAAAATTAAACTCATTTGACAGCCCTTTAGAGAGATGTTTTCCCTAGTGAGAGGAGGAGGAGAGGGAGAGGGATGAGATCAGATTATGAAATACTATTCCTTGAAAGAAATGTCAATGGTAATTAAAAACTATATAAAATATATCATCACCACTTTTTATTAAGGCAAATTAATTTTGTCTATAATATAATTATAAATAAAATGGAAATTAAAAAGAAATTTCACAAAATTGCAGAGTGTAATGTAGGCAACACATTAAGTATGGTGCTTCCTGATTTTCCATAATTCAATCTGGGATTATTTTCCTTTAGATTCTTAGTACAAATCTACTAATGATAGAGTCTCTCATTTTCATCTCAAAATATTCTACCTCATCATCTTTTTTTTGGCATGGGCACTCTATTAGTTAGGGTTCTCTAGAGAAACAGAATCAACAGGGAACACTTGCAAATATAAAATTTATAAAAGTATCTCACGTGACCACAGGAACACAGAGTCCAAAATCCACAGGGCAGGCTGTGAAGCTGACGACTCCGATGGATGGTCTGGATGAACTCCACAGGAGAGGCTCACCAGCTGAAGCAGAAATGAAACCTGTTTCCTCTGAATACTCCTTAAAAGGCTTCCTGTGATTAGATTAAGCATCACTCATTGTAGAAGACACTCCCCTTTGGCTGATTACAAATGGAATCAGCTATGGATGCAGCTGACATGATCATGATCTAATTCTATGAAATGTCTGCATTGCAACAGACAGGCCAGCACTTGCCCAAGCAGATAAACAGGTACCACAACTTGGCCAAGTTGACACCTGTCTCTGACCATGACAGGCCCCGGGGATTGAACCTGGGTCTCTGGCATGGCAGGCAAGAATTCTGCCTGCTGAGCTACCATGGCCCACCCTCTCATTATCTTTTTTTAATGGTATTTGAAAGCTTGTAAAATTCTGGATGGACGGTTTTAATCAGCACTTTGTATATAGCTTCTGATTCCGTTTTTATAGAGAATTGAAGTGTGAGTCTTATTTTACTCCTCAGACATAATGTGTCATGTTTCTCTGACTTCTTTTAAGTGTTTTCCTTCTTTGGAAAGTTGACTATGATGAGCTTAAGTATGTTTTGTTTTGTTTATATCCTACTTGGAGCTCACAGTGTTTCATCCACAAGCTTTCTGCCTCTTGTTTAGTTCGGTAAAAATTTGGACAATATGTAGTCAAATATTTTGTCTCAAACAGTATCTTCAACTTTTCTCAGGGATTGCAATTACACAAATTTTTAATTTAACTTTTTCATCATTCATTTAATTTACATTTTCATCATTTCATCATACACTCTACTATTTCTGTATTTTCCATATTATTTTCTCAATACAATCTGTGTATTTTCTACTTATCTAAATTTGCACATTTAGTCACTTTCATTATACACTCTAGGCATTCCTATATTATACCCATCTCAGTCTTTATTGTGTATCTTTCCTTCTGATTTTGTTTGTGTCTCCAGACCTCCTCCCTCTATCATTCTCACATTCAGCTTCATTCAGTGTAATAGATAACTTTTTAACACATGATTACCTGTTTGGATACTGCACCTTCATGGATTTTTAAAGATATTTGTTCTATTACGATATATAATCTAATATTTCCCATTTTATCCATGCTCAGATATATATTTTTGTTCTATTAATTACATTGACAGTTATTTTCTACCATCACCATCATTCATTAACAAAACATTTCCATCATTCTAAATAGGAAATCTGTACATTTTAATAAGTCTTACCTTTCAATTCTCTATCACCAAGTTCCCTGTAACCTATATTCTAGATTCTGACTGTATGAATTTACTTGTTTTAATTATTTCATATTATATTTAGATTATATAATATTGTCTTTTTGTGTCTAGCATATTTCAATCAACAGGGTGTCTTCAAGTTTCATCTGTATTGATGCATGCATTGGGACTTCATTCTTTTTGTAGCTTAGCATAATATTCCCCTGTATCCATTCATCAGATGATGGACACTTGAGTTGCTTATATCTTTTGACAATTGTGAATAATGTCATTAAAACATTGATGTGTGTTTTAATTTTGTATAGCTCCCAGAACACAATATACCAGAAATGACTGTCCAGAAAGGTGGCAACAACAGAAGGGGAGAAATTATATATTAAATACATCTTATCAGGATCAAAATTCATTTCAGACTATTAAAAAAAATACTTTACAATACTATTTAAAGGACTATTTGTGTAATGTGTTGATTTCCTATATCTGTCATAACAACTCACAAAAAATTACGTGGCTTAAAACAACAAAACTTTATTCTCTCATAATGCTGGGAGCCAGAAGTCTAAAATCAAAGTATTGGCAATTCCACACTGTCTGAAAGCTCAATAACTGATCTCTCTTCATAGTTACATTTTCTTCTCTTCTGTGTGTTTGCCTAATCTTCTTCTACCTTTCTGTCTCTTTAAAGGACATTGATGATTGAATTTAGGTCAATCTTAGGTAGGATGATCTTACCTTTAGATCCTGATTCAAAGACCATTTTTCCAAATAAGGTCACATTTGCAGGTTCTTTTTGGGCATATATTTTGTGGTGCCACCATTTAACCTACTACACATGGATATGGAGTGTTTCTGAGGAAAATACCAGAACCTTGAAAGGATAGATAGATAGATATAACCCAACTAAGGTCTCATTCTACTTAGGGGAGAAAATGTTATCAGAGTATGGTTTGAGCTGAGATCCCAGATGATGTGTAGTTTTGAGGGGACATGGGTATATACAAGTCATGGAAACAGGAGAACAGGAAAGGAAATTTCATGCTCTCTGCTTCCAACATATTAACAGTTACTGTTTCTCATGGGCTGATTCCACCCAGAGGGTCAGAGAAGTGCAGCAATTTCATCTGAAGAAATGGGAACAATACATAAAATTCATCACAGAGCATAAAACTAATTCCTGCTTATATGACACACAGCTATTTCTCATTGTTTTATCCAAGTAATCTCTTATGTCACTAGATCACCATGGCAAGGTGTACTGGTTTTCAACATTAGATCATTATAGTTAAGTTCTTTTGTGCAATGATTATAGAAGACTAATTGCCTTAAATCTATGAAACAAAGATGCCTTGAACAATGAGAGCTTGTTAACATATTATAAATTATAATTATTTAGGAATGAAGGAAAAAACTAGAATTTTTCTTCTATATCTACATGGAGAAAATTATTTCTGTCCTTTCTTTAATTAAAATCATTGCATTATGTTTACAATTAAGGTAGCAACTTTTGCAATGCCTCATTGACATCCTTGTTCCTCAGACTATAAACAATGGGATTCTATATTGGAGTCAATTTGGTGTAGAAAAGAGGGATCAGTTTCCCTATTCCTCCTGATTGATTTGATTTGGATTGTATATAAGTGATACTGACTGTTCCATAGAATAAGACTACAACAAACAGGTGAGAAAAACATGTAGAAAGCTTTGGAACTCTCTCTTGCTGATGACAACTTCAGAAAATTGGCAATAATTTTGTCTTAGGAACTGGCAAACAATAGCAATGCAGACATGAAAAATAACACAGAGTCTACATGAGTTATCATCTTATTTACATGTGTCCCCACAAGCAAGCTTGGATGGGGGGAGATATCCTAGAAGAATGGACTGATTTGGGTAGACCTATCAAAGTGCAGAGAAAAAAATCCACCATGTCATTCTCATAGGAAATTCCCCTGATCCACAAGCCAGTCACCAGTTGGATACAAGCCTTGAGGCTCATGATGAGAGAATGATGAAGTCAGCTACAAATGGCCACACAGGGGTTATAGGTTGTCACATTCTCTATAAACACTCTCTGCTTCCAAACATAGGAGGAAAACATATTTGCGTAGCATAGACAAAGAGATATTTCCTGGTCAAAATATCCATGAGTGGAGTGGATTATGGTGGCTCAGCAGACAGAGTTCTTGTCTATAATGCTGGAGACCCAAGTTTGATTCCCACTGCCTGCCTAGACACACACAAAAAAATGTCCATGAGCATTCCTGGGACAGTGACTGTTACATAGAAAATTTCCAAAAGGGAAGATTTTCTAAGGAAAAATGTATGAAGATCTGGATGGCAGGGTCAATTTTTGTTTTTAGTACTAGTATGCAGTTTCCTAACAGGATAAATAGATAGATGAGTAAAACCATCTGAAATGAAATCACTGGAGATTGGGAATCTTTGCAGTGATATTTGACTCTGCCAATTTTATTTTTGCTTTCTATCTGTGGCTATGGTAACTTCAAGATGACAAATTCATTGAAATGTTTGAACCACATTTTTTCTTCTCTTACTTGGAGTAGAGCCATGGATTAACCTATATGATCTCTTAAATTATTTTAAACATTCCCTTGCTCTGTTTCTAGGAAATGTGATGTGAAACTTCAGTGATGAATGGGTGTGCAGCTAAAATATATTCTTAAATTAAAATGGTGATCTGGTTAACTATATTTGGATTATAAGGATATCAGAGATATCAAGAAGATGCTATTGTTATCTAGATTTTATTGTGTAGGAATGATATTTTATATTTCATTATAAGTTAGAGTGGAATCATGATACAGGTATTTATCATTGTTTAAAATCCAGCTTCATAATTTCTTTTTTCATTGTAGGTAGCCTACTGTAAAATGATAAAACTTTTTCTTGCAGCTTTTACTTAATTTTTTATACAAAGTGACCACTAATATTTTCCCTTCACTTCCATAAGGTTAATTTTCTCTAAACCAATCCTTTCTCATGGAAGGAAAAAAGTGTAAGCCTTATTCTTGTTCTATTCTTATTTACCTCTCTCACCACTTATACTAAATATGAAAAGCATTAAGCTTACATACTGTTCAATAACTTTTCCTGTTGAAGATCCCTCTCCAGTGAAATATAAATATTAATTAACCTTTAAGTCAATGAAAATTATGACCAATTCATAATAATAATTTTTCATATTTTCCTCCTTCCCCATGTAATAGTCTGTGCTTCATTGTCACATAATCAACTTGTAACCTAATCCAATGCCCATTCTCTACTTTCTTTCCATAATTTTGTCTTAGAAAAGCACAACTTTGATTAAATTCAATTAATAGTTTCTCTGGTCATGCATATAGTCAGATCAGGTGAGTTGTTAGAAAAAACTACAACTCTCTCCTTTCACTTTATATTAATGTTCTCAGATATTAAGCTGGGAACACTATTTTAAAATTGTCATTGCACTTTCATAAAGCCTGCTATCTAAACTTCCAAAACAAATACCTCTAATTTTTTCTTTCCTAAAATTTACTCTATCTTCCCTACTATCTTGCTCCATCACCTTATAGTTTCAAGTTGATATATAGGAAAATTAAAGAGATAAGGCAAGAACTCTTTCATATTTCTATTAGAACTAATTTTTAAATTTTCTTTTAGTTAGTTACTATTATAAGTATTATTATCATCACGTGGAATATATCTAATTATAGTTGACTTTATAATTAAGAGACTTAGGAGGCTACATATACTGATTTAGGTAGCTAACTCATTACAGAAAGAAATTGTTTTGAGGAGAAATTTTTCTCAGAATTTCATGTTTCTATGTTTTATTAGTTATGTCCTAAACCTCAAATTTAAACCTTAAGTCTTTTAGCATAATGATAGCTTACCTTTATAGATTTTCATGAAGGAGTAAAGGAGAATTTGTGTGTTTTTAAATGTTAAACCACCTTTAAAATTTTACACTACTTTTTTCACAGGATGTCACTATAATTCTGGAATATACTTTGCTTGCTTTTAAATACAAGGTGTTCTTAAATTGGAAATGATGCCCCTGAGGGACATCTTCTCTCTAGTGAATGAACTTTATGCCTACCTGAATGTTTCTGTTTGGAGATCATTATGGTTTATTTTTCAAAACAACTTTCTCTGGGTAGATCTTTTTTCTCTGCAGCTCCTTCCTTGCAAAAAGTTTAATCAAACTTTTTCCTCCAATAAAGGGAGAGGTCCTCATTAGAATAATACTAATTAATTGTCTAGTAATACTTTCAAGAAAAAGCTAGTCTTTCTTGTTATTGAATTTCAGGCACTTACTAATTGGTTGTGGAAGTGTATCTGATGCCAAACTCTGAAATCTGTTCTAGAAGTAATTGTTGCAATGTACATTGAAATTTCTTGCTTTTTGTATATACGCAATTTTTCACAAAAATGAAAAAAGAAGGAAGAGTATAATAGAGAAGATAGGATCTAACAAATCAGTATGACTGCTGAATCAATATATTGATATTTCTTTTAGTCTCCAGTGTCTTGGAGCAGCTAGAAGAAAAAAATGAAAACTTGTGGAACTGTAAACCTCACCAAGCTTTAAAATCTGTTGCATAACTACTTGTTAAAATGTACTTGGGAATTTATTGTTTTTTTTTAAATATGTTATTTTTCACAAAAAATAAGTTAAAGAAAGATTCCCAGGCATGAAGCCACAAGCCCAATATCAGCTTCTATTTGTAATTAAATGTTTCTCCCTGTTTTGTTGTTCTGCAAATATTAAACACTACTTTCTAAAACTGCCTTACTTTTATGTATCTTAAATCTGCTTCTCTATACTGTAACACGTCTCTCATGTGTTTGCCCACTATAGTCTTTATTATGGCTCATTTGATGCTATCAATCAGGACTTCACTTATATTCACAAATGAGAGTTGGCTCTCATAATCTGACTCGATGTTGTCAGTTATATATATATATACTGGGTCACCTTAGTAGCCATCTGTCAGATTTTGTTTTCTCCCCCTTTTTCTGTCTTGCTTATATGTGTGCAGATGCTTCAATATGTTTCCATTCCACAGAGCTACAGTGATCTTAGGCCTTCTGGAAAGGACTGATCATACATTTAAGTTGAAACCAGGAACAAGCAATTTCAGTCCCTTATCAGGCTAGGACTCTCAGTGGTGAAGGACCACTATCCCCAATCCAGGGATGTATAAATATTGAATTATAAACGTGAAACTCTGTGTAAAGTTGGTCCTAGAGAACCATCATTCATTGGCCCTAACCCCAGCTGTTGGTCTCCCAAAGACTAGCCAAAATGGGAATGATGTTTTTTCCTCTCCTCTTTTGAACAGTTTGTGCTATGTAAGTAATGAAATTGTCATTTGTTGAGAATTTCTCTTGTGCCTGAGCCTGTGTTCCCACAAACTCTGTGGGAACTCACTCCACAAAGTACAGTCAGGGACAATCTATATGCCCATCCTGCATTAAGACTGACTGACTCATCTAACAATCCCTATCCTAGCATCAAGAAGAAGAATTAGAATATGAATTATCTTCACATTCACCTGAAAAATAACAACTAAAAGGTTAAAAAAAAACATACCTCAGGTATGTCAGTGGTTTAACAGTGTTAAATAAATACTTTACACTCATATCACATTACAATTTTGTGGTCAGTGATTAAGAAATGGTGTCTATTTTCTACCACCAAATAGACCTGCTATTCTCTAAGTCCTCCTGCTATCCTCCATGTGGATCTTCAGCATTCAGCAGACTGAGAATTTAAGACAAAAACAGAAAAAGGAAGCCAATCCCCTCTTAATAGCTATGGCAAATAAACCTTTTGTACTTAAACTTTATAAGTTCTGTAATTATTTTTCGTAGTTGTTTTGTATATGCCCTAAATTCTTCTAAGTAAATAGTCATAATGCTTATCTAAAGAGACAGTTTTCCTTTTATTTTTGCAATCTTTATTTCATTTTCACTTGCCCAATTGCTCTGGTGAGGACTTACTGCTCAATATTTAATAGATGGAGTTAAAACAGGCATCCTTACCTTGTTCTGAATCTTAAGAGTCTTCTGTATTACATCACAAATTTTAATTTTAGCTGTAGAAATTTCACAAATGTATTTTTCCAAATAAAATCAGATCCCTTTTAATCCTAGTTTGCTAAATGTACCAACCATATATTCTGGGGATAATCTTTACTTTACCTCTCTCTTCATGATTTGGGGTCACATGCTCTAATTTATTTTCAAAGACTTTAGTTCTATGTTCATGAGTCACATTAGTGGTTCATAAAAATGGTTTGGTCATAAATGGTTTGACCTTATATATGGTTTAATCTTTCTCCTTTGTTTTCCAAATGAATTTGTGTAATTGTGTAATATTGCCACTATTTATTTCTTAAATACTTGATAGAATCCCCTAATAAAACCATAAGTGCCTGAAATTGTCTTTGCAGATAAATTTTTAAAGACCAATTCAACAAATGTATAAGGCATATTGAAATTGTTTCATTTCGTGCAAATTTTGACCATTTTTCTTAAGTGTTGGAATGTTTGCATAAATCCTTACAAAATTTCCTATGATATTTGTAAAATCTTTGATGATTATCTTCTTTTGTATTTAATTTGGCATTTAGTGTTTCATTTATTTCTTTTTCTTTGTGTCTTATAAGTGTTCAATAATTTCATTGATATATTTCAAACAAATAGTTTTTTACTGGTGTTAATTTTGTGTATTATTTATATATTTTATTTTGTTGATTCATGCTCTTAACTTTATTTCATTTGTACTATTTCTATCCCATTTTTTACTGTTTTTCTAGCTTAAGTCAAAAGCTAAAGTTGTTTGCTTAAAAACTTTGCTCTTACAATCATCAGCATTTAAAATTCTACATTTCTTATTAAGTACGCTATGGTTATATTCCATATATTTTGAAACTTTGTATTTTCACCATCATTCATAACAATGAGTTTTCTAAATTACCTTGTGTTTTATTCTTTGACCCATGTTTAAAGAGTATATCAATCAAAGTGTAAATATGTGAGATCTTATAGATAACTTATTTTTGTTGGTGTCTAATTATATTCAGAAGAAATAATAGATATAATTTCAACCCTTTAAATTTTACAGATACCTGTTCTATAACCCAGTGTATGGATTATCTTTTAAATACATCAAGTTCACATGAAAAATTTGCATTTTATGTGCTTGTTTCAGGTAGGATTATTCAGGTTACCTGTTTTTCATCTATTCACTTCCTGATATTTTAACTGTTCCATCAATGACTGAATAATTGATATTAAAATTCCCTACTTGGTTGTGGAATGATCATTTAATTTGTGCTTCTTTTATTTTGAACCCCTATTTTTTCTGATATTTATGACTTCTTAATGAATTAACTCTTATTTTCAGTGATACATTTGATTTTAAAATTAATTGTGTCTGAAAATAATTACAGCCACTTTATACTTCCTATGCTTGTTGTTTGCATGGCATCTTTTTCTTATGCATTTACCTTTAATTTATCTCTACCTTTTAGCTTTAAAATGGTTCTCATGTAGATACCATGCATTGACATGATATTGTTTCTCTCCAAGCTCATCCTATTTGGATTTCTTTGATTTTCTTAGAAATATATTTCCAAATATTTCATTAAATTTCAGATGTTTTAGCCATTAATTCTTAATTCTTCAACATTCTCCTTTACATTTTCTCTCCTTTGTAACCCCTAATAAATATACAATGTAATGTGTTTATTGGTATGCTTGATGGTAACTCTCAAACCTCTTTGTGGCCAATTTTCTTTCTTCTGTCTATTAATTAGTATGGAAGATTTCAACTGTCCTATTTTTAAATTCAGCAATTCTTTCTTCTCTCAACTCCAATCTGATGGAACCCTTCAAAGGGATTCTTTTAAATTTTAGTCATTGCTCTTTTTACTTTCAGTACTTCTATTTGGTTTCTTCTAATAATTTCAATCACGGTATTGAAATTCTCATTTCCTACATATAGTATTGTCCTGATTTACTTTAGTTTTTTGTGTTTTCCTTTAGCTCCTTGAGCATATTTAAGACTGATTATAAAACACTTTTTGCCATTGAATATCTATTCTTCCTTAGTGGTTTCTTTTCTTTTCTTTTATTCCTTTCAATGAGCCACTGTTTCATGTTTATTTGTAGGGCTTTTTATTTTTTGTTTAAATCTGGTCATTTGAATATTTTAATATGTTTTCCCTTGATGTCAAACAACAACTAAAACAAAGCCTGAAAGGAAATACTTTTAACAGTTTTTGAACATGCATTCTGTGCTTGTGGTCTCCTTCTGTACTGTTCTAGTTTGCTAGCTGCCAGAATGCAACACACCAGAGACGGATTGGCTTTTAATAAAAGGGGATTTATTCTGTTAGTTCTTCAGAGGAAAGGCAGCTAACTTTCCACTGAGGTTCTTTCTTAATTGGAAGGCACAGGATGGTCTCTGCTGGTCTTTTCTCCAGGCCTCTGTGCTCCAACAACTTTCCCCGGGGTGACTTCTTTCTGCATCTCCAAAGGACTGGGCTGACCTGTAAGTGCTGAGATGAGGAATGCCGAGCTGCTCAGGCTGTGCTACATTGTTCTCTCTCATTTATGCACCAGCCAATTAAGTCAAACGTCACTCATTGCAGAAGACACGCCTCCTAGCCAACTGCAGATGTAATTAACAACATATGAGGCTCACACACCATTGGCTTATGTCCACAGCAACAAAACTAGGTATGCTCACCTGGCCAAGTTGACAATTGAATCTAACTAACACAGGTACATAGCCAGATTTATTGTGAACCTAAAGAACAACCTTTTGTGAAATCACAGGGCCTTCTTGGATCTCCTCTCTGTATATATCACTGTATATATACAAGTGATATCACTTGTCTTAAGCATGCATTCATGGGTGTATCATTTATTAGTTTACATTGGCTATTTGTCTAATTGCTCACAGCAAATTCCTGTTTCCTCCTAGTCCTAAATGCTATAGTTTGTCTTAATCTGTAGTCCTTTGCCCCAGGCAGCTGTCCCAGGGAGCTGTGGCTTTATTGCTTTCCTCTGGTGTTTAACATCTGCTTCCACTCTTTACAGCAGGTTCTGAGACTGACAGACCAGAAATGTGCATACTAGATTAGTTCTTTAGGTTGTCCCTAATGGTATTGAAGCAAATATACATACAATATGCCCATATGGGTTACTCTGCTCCCTCCACAATCTGGGACATTTACTTATATCTTGGGATTAGGATGTCCCAGCCTGAGGAGAGAGTGGGGGCAATGACAAGTAAACTCTTAACAATTTTCCTTCAAAGTTTAAGTTGTCATTTTCTTTAATTTTGGGCTCACTCAGCGCAGCTCTTTTGACTCTTCAAAATGTGGTTACATGGTTACAGGATAGATCTCAAAGTTTTTCATGGGCTACCGTACAATCCTCTCATATTTTTCCTTCTAGCTGCTCCAGATTATAGGAGGTTAGAAGGCTTAAATATTTTTTTATCATCATAATCAACTTTTCTTTCCTTCTTTTTTGTGAACAATAACATATATACAAAAAACTGTAAATTTCCAAACACAGTACCACAATTAGTTGTAGAACATATTTCAGACTTTGACATGGGTTACAATTTCATGATTTTAGGTTTTTACTTCTAGCTGCTCTAAAATACTGGAGACTAAAAGGGATATCAGTTTAATGATTCAGTATTCATATTCATTTGTTAAGTCCTATCTTCTATGTATAATTCCACCACCACCTTTGATCTTTCCATATCTCTCTTTGGTGTTGTTTGGGCTAAGGCAATTTTTTCACATTGGAAGGCTCTGTCAATAATATGGGGTAGGGAGATGGAACTATCTTATGTTCTGGAGAGGCTGGGCTAGGTTTCAGAACTTCTCTGGACCAGGGACCCATCTGGAGGTTGTAGGCTTCTGGAAAGTTACTCTAGTGTCTGCAACCCTTGTGGAATCTTATATATTGCCCTAGGTGTTCTTTAGGATTGTCTGAAATGGTCCTGATTGGAGGTTGGCAGGTTATGATAGGTGGCAATATCTACCTGAAGCGTGCATAAGAGCAACCTCCAGAGTAGCTTCTCACCTCTATTTGAACTCTCTGTCATAGATAGTTTAATTAATTACACTTCCTTTCCCCCTTCTTTTTTCAGGATCAGGCATCAAATATTTAACATACCAAACATATTAGTTAACAATTAAACAGACATGAAACACTTATTGATAGAATAGTACAAAGGAATAAAGTTAAGTTTGGGAGGAGGAACTTTCAGACCATTTGTTAATTAAGAGTGCCATGTTGTGGGGCAACAGTTTTGTTGCTTTAAAGGGTATTATGGCCAAGCGGAATTACAGAGAAAAATGTTTTTTCTCATTTTGTTTGTTTGTTTTATTATTTTAAAATTGGAGTTTACTGAGATTATGAAGTAAACATCCAAGGAGGTAGAATCAAGAATTATTAGGGTGTTACCCATGATTATTTGCTAACTTTTAATATGGAGGGGGAGGTTTGATATGTGCTAGAGATTTTGCTTGCAGGAGGCTTATGGAGGATTGCTCATGGAGACTTATATTTAGCTGCTCCTTTTGAGGCTGATGATTACCAGCTCTACTGAAGGCTTATGGTCTCCCTAGAGACTTGCAACTGGGATGTGCTGACTCTTATTGGGGCCCTGTGGACAGGAGACTTGTGGAAGTTACCCACTCTGTTGGTGGCTTGTGGGCCAGTGTAGCTCTAAGTGAGGCTAATTTACTTAGATCCAAGATCTGATCAAAACAACAGAGCAGCCATTCCCAGTCTGTTGTTGGGGATTAGGAAAGTGTGCAGTCTTTTGCTTAGGATATCCCCCATGTTGTTTTTGACCACTACATAGGAAAATGTTCATAGAAGTGGAGAGTTTAGACTGAGCTCAGGCTTTAGGCCAGGCACACTGAGGTAGGTTAAGATGTCACCAGGACACCAAAGAAAACTCTCACAGGAGGATATGGGCAGAAAGACATCACTTACCTAGGACTAAACTGGTTGTACTTGTTTGAATACCCTGGATGTGAGCTGGCATGTTAAGATGGATTGAGCTGGAAACTCAAGCTGTCAATCACATGGAAACCATAACAACCATGCCAGTTCAGGGAATGGAGTGACTGGGAGGCTGCTCCTGTAGCCCCAAAGGGCCAGAAACTCAAGCCTCAGTCCCATCTTGAAAAGGGTCAAATGGAAGGCTGTAGCCCTGAGGTACTGGAGAGATAAACCTTTAGTCAGAGTTCCATCCTTGGTTTTCAGCACCATTTATGTTAGGGATGGGGTTGCTAAAGTATTCCACATGAGAGAGCTAGTTAAATCTTAATAGTTTATTGCTAAAGAGAGAGAAACAGACAGAGAACAAAGGTAAAGGAGGCAGGTGGGAACAAGCAAAAGGTGCTATGAAAGAGAAAGGAAAAATGGTTCCAACACTCTTTCTCACAACTTGTGGTTTTAAAGAAATAAAACGTGCCAAGAGGGGTGGGGGTGACATGTGGCTGCAGTCATCATTGGGTGATGTCAGGCTGGTGCAGATCATGACTTCATGCTCCTGATTATCTGGCCTAACCTTTGGTGAGTGGGGTGTCAGGATGTTTGTGCTCACTATCTTGTTGTCACATCAGGTCCTGTTGGAAGAGCTGCTGAGGGAGAAAAACTGAAGGGACCCCCATGCCACAGAATCCATTTTGTATGTCATTTTATTTTCTGATTCCTGACACTCCGCATATTATGAATTGAATTAAAAGTAGAAGTCGCTATTAGAATTGGTTATGTACCAAGAAGGGAGTAGGTGATTCAAAGCACAAAGTGAAAGCTAAAGTCAATGGGATTTTCATTCTTAGAAAAATGTTTTTATAAAAAATAGCAGCATTTCATTTATTGTCAATATGATAAAATATATCAAATTAATTCTTACACAGTACAGCATTCTTTGCTTCTAATACTTAAGATAACAAAATGGTAAATATTTTTGTGATATCAGCAATTAAGGTTTTGTCTTCTTCCAGTATGTATACACTGACTATATTTGGAAAATGAAAAGTACATGAATTTATATTCCATAGAGAGACTGCAGAGAAAGTCTGTGTATTATGAAAGAGTTACTTCTAAAAAACACCAAATTGTAAACAGGAATATTTAGCTATCAATTTTCATCTCAGAAAGGAGAAGAAATATAGTAAATATTTATCTAATAGTAAATATCTAATAGTAAATATTTTGTTATTAGATAACAAAATAGTAAATATTTTGTTTTTAAATTATTATAATTGCTAACAATATATTAATTGGGTATAATTTCATAGATTCCAAATGCTTGAAGCTCATTGTTCTAGTTTGCTAGCTGCCGGAATGCAACACACCAGAAACGGATTGGCTTTTAATAAAAGGAGATTTATTTTGTTAGTTCTTCAGAGGAAAGGCAGCTAACTTTCCACTGAGGTTCTTTCTTATGTGGGAAGGCACAGGATGGTCTCTGCTGGCCTTCTATCCCGGCCCCTGGGTTTCAACAACTTTCCCCGGGGTGACTTCTTTCTGCATCTCCAAAGGCCTGGGCTGAACTGCGAGTGCTGAGATGAGGTATGTCGAACTGCTTAGGCTGTGCTACATTGTGGTCTCTAATTTAAGCACCAGCCAATTAAGTCAAACAGCAGGCATGCCTCCTAGCCAACTGCAGATGTAAATCAGCAACAGATGAATTTCACATACCACTGGCTCATGTTAACAGCAACAAAACTAGGTACACTCACCTGGCCAAGTTGACAACTGAATCTAACTAACACACTCATTATTTAAGATTTATTCAGAAAGTAAAAAATCTACATGTAATTTATTAGAAACTGCATTATCAAATCAAAATATACTCAGAATTTCAGGTGGCTGACTTTATTTATTCAATCTTGTCCCTAAAGTTAAAGAAGGACTGAATTGAAATAGAATATCAAATACTACTGTATGTTTACCTTATTCAGTTTTCTCTCTGATGAAGTGTGATATTTCTGCATTTAAATTGTTTAAAATCTATATCAACTTTGTTTTGAAACAACAAGTGCTCTTTACAAAGGAAATAATCACTTCTTCCCTTTGGGTATATTTCTTCTCCTTTCTGAGATGAAAATTTCTAGATAAATATTCCTGGTTACAATTTGGTGTTTTTTAGAAGTAACTCTTTCATAATACACAGACTTTCTCTGCAGTCTCTCTATGGAATATAAATTCATGTACTTTTCATTTTCCAAGTATAGTCAGAGTATGCATACTGGAAGAAGACAAAGCATTAATTGCTGATATCACCTTCAGGAAAAGTTTTAATTTGCTGTCTTCTTACCTTTCATACTTTATCTGCTATGATTCCTCTGAACAGATGATTTAGCAAATTATGCCTTTCTTTTAGTATGTTCTGAATATGTTCTGTGTATTTCCTCATTGGGAGGTGGTACTATTTTGCTTTGTGTGGGTACACATTTGGGGCCCTGGAGTAATGTTATGAAGACAAAGGCAATTCTGTCTTTTGAAAATCAAGATTATTTTATTAATATTTTCTTCTCAGATACCATGGCAGTCCCTGAATGAACAAATCTATCCCAGTAGTGAATATTATGGACAAAGACAAAATTTCATGTAAAAACAAAAAATGAAAAAATTCCTTTCTCACACTGCCACATTAAATAATTTAACAGTTTCCAATTTCAGCCCCCACTCATGCACTTTTGGGAGAAAACTATTCCAATCATGGACCTAAACTTTCTAGTCCAACATGGCTGCTTTAATTTAGACTAAGTTTAGCCTCCAGTTAATTTGTGTCCCCTCAACAGAGCAATTTTTCATGTGGGACCCATGTGTCTTCCCCATATCAGAAAAATAATTATCCAGTTTTCATCTTTAGCATTCTCCTTTGGTAATGAGGTGGTTTTCCATATTACTTCTTGTGCTATACTTATATATGGAGGTGATACTTCCAAAATTTCTGACATCACTTGCTAAAACAAAGCACACCCACCCCCAAATTCACTACCAGAAAGCTAGAATTAGACACGAATTGACAACATAGGGACTTTTTGTTTTCTGACTCCAAATATTGTGCTTTTTCCCATATTCCTTTCACAGCTAATACTTATTTGATAGCCAGTAAAAATGAAGATCCTATGACTAATCTATGGGTAATATACCATGTTATGACAAGAAGACTGTGACTTATCAGCAAACAATGATTCCTGTGGAATCACATGTTCTTTATAGAATAAAATAATTATACAAAAATGCAAATATTGTTTATAATGAGAATATGATGACTATGAATTGGGCCTGACACCAGCCTGTAGCCAGGAATGAGATGTTTCACCTCATATTTTCCCCTTTTCATGTATATTAATATTCCATCAATGAATGAGATTCTGATAAAGGACTACTGGGTTAGAATACAAAAATGTGTTTGTTACCACCTAAAGATTTGTTCATAGAGGAAGTAGGGAAGTAAAATATACTATATGGTGTGTGTAGTGTCCAATATTTTTTACCATATTACTGCTACTTTGAGCAATACTGCTACTTTGAGCAGTACTGCTACTTCTTGGCATTTGGTTATGTTTTGCATTGGGATTGAACAAAAATTACAGTCTTGAGAAATTATCATTGCTGTGCTTCTCTAAAATTTTAAGTAAACTTCATAAATGTTTGTGTTTTACCTCAACTACCTCAGATTTATTATTTCTAGGTTAAGTAGTATATTGGATATGGAAAATAAAAATGAAACTAGGAGCTGAAGGGTAAGGAGGAGAAAATAACAGAATAAGTTTGTTTGTTCTTAGTATGTGAATAATCTAGTTGAAGGTCTGAAATTAAGATGTGAGGATAAAGCCAAAGGGCCCTTGGAGAATTATCTCCTGTTACACTGGGCAGGTCAGAAGACAGCCAGAACAAGTGAGAACCAGAAAATAATGGACTGAACAGTGCTATCTGATCCCAAACTGATGCCTGGAAGGGTATTGTTGAAGGCACTGAATCCTAATACATGCAGTACAAGGAGCAATCCCTTCTACTGACTGGACACAGAGCAACCCTTATGGACAGAGCATAACTGGCAGAAATTAAATGCCTGTTCTCAACTGGGTATCCATATGTAAAAGAATGAAAGAGGACCAGTATCTCACACACTATACAAAAGTTAACTCAAAATGGATCAAAGATCTAAACGTTAGGTCTAAGACCATAAAACAGTTAGAGGAAAATGTAGGGAGATATCTTATAAATCTTATAATTGGAGGCGGTTTTATAGACCTTACACCTAAATAAAGAGCACTGAGGAAAGAAAGAAAGAAATGGAACCTCCTCAAAATTAAACACTTTTGTGCATCAAAGAACTTCATCAAGAAAGTAAAAAGACAGCCTACACAATGGGAGACAATATTTGGAAATGACATATCAGATAAAGGTCTAGTATCCAGAATTTATAAAGAGATTGTTCAACTCAACAACAAAAAGACAGTCAATCCAATTACAAAATGGGAAAAAGACTTGAACAGACGCTTAGAAGAGGAAATACAAATGGTGAAAAGGCACATGAAGAGATGCTCAACGTCCCTGGCCATTTGAGAAATGCAAATCAAAACCACAATGAGATATCATCTCAAACCCACCAGAATGGCCATTATCAACAAAACAGAAAATGACAAGTGCTGGAGAGGATGTGGAGAAAGAGGCACACTTATTCACTGTTGGTGGGAATGTCAAATGGTGCAACCGCTGTGGAAGGCAGTTTGGCCATTCCTCAAAAAGCTGAATATAGAATTGCCATATGACCCAGCAATACCATTGCTAGGTATCTACTCAGAGGACTTAATGACAAAGACACAAACGGGCACTTGAACACCAATGTTTATAGCAGCATTATTTACAATTGCAAAGAGATGGAAACAGCCAAAATGTCCATCAACAGACAAGTGGCTAAACAAACTGTGGTATATACATATGATGGAATATTATGCAGCTTTAAGACAGAATAGACTTATGAAGTATGTAACAACGTGGATGGACCTTGAGAACATTATGCTGAGTGAGACTAGCCAAAAACTAAAGGACAAACACTGTATGGTCTCACTGATATGAACTGACATTAGTGAATAAACTTGGAATATGTCGTTGGTAACAGAGACCATCAGGAGATAGAAATAGGGTAAGATATTTGGTAATTGGAGCTGAAGGGATACAGACTGTGCAACAGGACTGGATACAAAAACTCAGAAATGGACAGCACAATACTACCTAACTGTAATACAATTATTTTAAAAGACTGAATGAAGCTGCATGTGAGAATGATAGAGGGAGGAGGGCTGGGGACATAAATGAAATCTGAAAGAAAGATGGATGTTAAAGATCGAGATGGTATAATCTAGGAATGCCTAGAGTGTATAATAATAGTGAAATGTACAATGTACAAATTTTAAAAATGTTTTTGCATGAGGAAAAACAAAGGAATGTCATTATTGCAGGGTGCTGAAAATAGATAGTAATTAATATTTTAAAATGTCACCTTATGTGTGAGACTAAAGCAAAAAATGTTTATTTGTTACAAATTTTTTATTTTGACTAGTGCATTTCCTAATATAACTTATGTAGAAAGTTTGATTGAACACCATAAGTACTTGGAATCTCAGGTAGGACATGAGATTTTGTTGGTTTGACCAGAGTGATGCCCTAATGAATACCAGAGTGATGTGATCAGTGAGTGGAAAAGTATTTGCAAGCCCCCTTCAGGACATGGGGAGAGCAGGGAAAAATTCAACTTCCCCAAGTTGAATTCTTGATATTCTCACAAGCAGTGTGGACAACCAAAGCTATAGGCTGAGCCCCCACTCTTGGGGTTTGTTCATATGAAACTTAACCCCACAAAGGATAGGTCAAGACTACTTAAAATTTAGGCCTAAGAGTCACCCCCAAGAGAGCCTCTTTTGTTGTTCAGATGTGGGCTCTCTTTCCAGCCAACATGACGAGCAGTCTCACCACCCTCCCTCTGCATGGGACATGATTCCCAAGGGTGTGGACCTTCCTGGCAACATAGGACAGAGATCCTGGAATGAGCTGAGACTCAGCATCAAGTGACTGAGAAAAACCCTAGAATGAGCTGAGAATTAACATCAAGGGATTGAGAGAACCTTCTCGACCAAAGGGGGAAGAATGAAATGAGACTAAGTGTCAATGGCTGAGAGATTCCAAACAGAATCGAGAGGTTATCCTGGAGATTATTCTTATGCATTAAGTAGATATCCCCTTGTTGTTCAAGATGTAGTGGAGAGGCTGGAGGGAACTGCCTGAAAATATAGAGCTGTGTTCCAGTACCCATGTTTCTTGATGATGATTGAACAATGATATAGCTTTCACAATGAGACTCTGTGAATGTGAAAACCTTGTGTCTGATGCTCCTTTTATCTACTATATCAACAGAAGGGTAGAACATATGGAATAAAAATAAATAATAGGGGGAACAAATATTAAGATAAATTTAGCTTGAAATGCTAGTGGTAAATGAAAGCGAGGGGTAAGGGGTATGGTATGTATAATCTTTTTTTCTCAGTTATCGTTTTATTTCTTTTTCTGTTGTCTTTTTATTTCTTTTTCTAAATCGATGCAAATGTTCTAAGAAATGATGAATATGCACCTATGTGATGATATTTAGAATTACTGATTGTATATGTAGAATGGAATGATATCTTAATGTTTTGTTTGTTGTTAACTTTTTTTAATTAATAAAAAATGCTTGTTCTCAGAGGCAGTTTAGGTAAAGTGGAAACCATTGATGGCAAACAGCCCACCTACCACCAAAAAGAGGAAGAGTCCTAGGATGAAGTAAAAACATGTGAAAAGCACTTATGAAGGAAAATGGAGAAAAGTACTTATCTTAAAAAGAATAAGCTGTTTTTGATTATATATCAAGAAGAGAATGATCATATGGTAAAGAAAGTTTGTGTCTATATGTTGTAATGTTTAAAAAAATAAAAGGAAAAAAGAATAAGCTACTTTTAGGGTACTATAAATGAATTTGTCATTTTAATTTAGAATTGAATTTGTTCATGATAGCACAGAGATGATAGGTACACCTAGAGGCATTATTTTGGGTGAATAAAGGTTGAAAAAGAAACTGTGCTTAAATGCTACCATTGGGAAACCCAACTTTTTCATAATTCTTGTTTTGCTGAATTTTACATTTATTTTTATGGTCATTATTACTAATAATTAGCCATTAGATGTCAGAAAAGGCACCTCATCCATTCTTTCAATGAAAAATATTAGGGCATTCCTCATCAAGAACTTTCTAGGCCAATGACACAGGTTAAGAAGGAGAGCTAAAAATTTGCTGTTAATAAGATGTCACTAGTGCATTGGCATGATTTGGAGTAAAAGTTTCTAATCAATTAATTTAAATGGGTGGCTGGCATTTCTCCATCAATGGAAGATGGTACTAAATCCAACCTGCCTTATATCAAAGTCTTTCTCTTTTGTTACCTTCCTCTATTATAAGATATTTTCTGAAAAGTATTCAAATTCTATACATGAATTTTATATGAGGTATATTTTCTTTATTAAGTTTTTCAAAAGAAATTTGATATTTGCATTCCCTATTTACCAACTCTGAATCATAACTCAGCTAAACCTTTATATCAGCCCACGAAGGTATGGAATATAGTGACATCATCCTCAGTGTAAACTGTTAATCATTGTTTTCTGAAAGACCACACATTCAGTATGTCTTTCCTTGCTCCCCATCTCCTCTTGTTTCCTTTTACTTGAATCTGTGTTGATTCTCTGACAATATGTAGACGGATGCTTTTTGTATCATTCTATTGATAATTATCTTAGATCACTTAGAATGGAAGGGTAACAATTGTAAAGCTGATTAATTTAATTAATTTCTTTTTATTTAGTTTTATCATTTATTCTTTTTAATTTTTAAAATAAAGCATATAAGAGTTTGAGCAAACTGAGACAAATACTCAGTTTGCCCATCCAAAGTTTGAAATTGTTCTCTTGGGTCTTGACTATAATCATCTTTGTTTAATCAGCCTTCTACTTCAAAGAAGTATAAACATAATATGTATATTTTAGTACAGCTTTTCAAAGTACAAGGTAAACAGATTGATTTTTATTAACCCAATGAACTGAATTCCATCATGTCCCTTGGAGAAAAGTAAAGTATAAAAGTACTAATTTAGTTTTCTGAGAAACCACCAGATTATCCCAACTAACATCATTCCAGTTAAACCTGAAAAACACCTGGGATCTACCTGAGACTCTTGAAAAGTTTCAGGTACTGAGTTTACTTTCCTGGGACCTATTGCCTCCAGATAAGTCCAGAAACATTAGGTGCCAGCTTTATTCTCCAAGAACATCAACTAATTTCATCACTCTATTCTGCATTATTGACATTCTTTTTCAACATGAAAAAGTTATAATAGGGAAGATAGCTCAAAGACCATAATAGATTGGGAGTAGAATCAAAGGAGGAGGAGCTATGACAGAGAAGATAAGATTTAACAGAGTATGACTGCTGAAGGACTACAATGATATTTCTTTTAGCTTCCATTATTTCCTTCCAACTGGAAAAGAAAACCTGAAAATGTGAAATGGTATCCCATACCAAACTTTGAAATCTGTTGTGTAACCAGAACATTGCTAAAATGTACTTTGATAATTATTGCTTTCTTTATACATATATTTCACAATAAAAAAGTTTTTTGAAAAGTAGTAATTTAAATTATAACAGTTTGCATTTGTTAAATAAATCAGTTCATTTCAGCATCTTCCTTAAGTATGCAAATTTTATTACTCTAGTTTTAGCTAATAGTAGAGTTCTGTACCTGTGGAAGCATTAAATTGTAAAATCCACTTGACCTATCATGTAAAAGTTGAATGCTGCCAAAATAATTTTAAAGTTGTATTAAATCATCCTTAGTATTCAACGATAATTTAAAAAAAGAGTACTCATCATAGTTCATTTTAGCTCAGGTAGACACAAAAAAATTCATTTCCAATTGAATAACAGATGAAAAATGGCCTATTTTCCATCTACTATTACTATGGATTAACTTAAGCCAAAAATTAGAGATTTGAATGACAATTTCATTTCCTTCATGGATTGTATAGATCAAGAATTGAATCTGTACATTATGGGAGTGAATCATCTCTACTACATTATGGAGCCTCAACTAGGAAGACCTAAAGACTAGGAATATCTGGACAGCAGGGGGCTGACACCATTCAGAGCTTCCTTTGCTTACAGAGCTGTTATGTTGGCTGCCACCTATGGACCAGAAAGTTATGCATGGTCTTGAGGGACTTCACAACATCATGGCAGCCCCAGGGAGTTGGAAAAGTTTATATAGAAACTTATAACTTCAATAATAAGCATCTCAGACCAGAAGGTAGATGTTGTATTGCCTTTCTGACACTATCAAGCAGAAACACCTAGACTTTCTGAACTGGTCTAGCAGTGTCGTTTCTGCATTCTGTTCACCAACGTGTGTCAAAAATCCACACAGATACAATAAGGAAAGACATAATCCTATTTATCAACAGGAGCAATGTCAAAGTGCCATTGCAATATGGCATGTGGGTGAGTAGCACTGGTGCAGTCAACTATGGAAAACAAATTATGGTGCAACTTGTTGTTTTTTACTTTGCTTTATCATTTTAGTCTGTTCAATTTTATTTTTAACTAAGACATATCATTGAATTCATTTATACCCAAGGCAAAGTCTAAGACATATTTACACTGAAGGTAATAAAGTTTAAACTCATATAACCAAGACCATTAGCCCCAGCATTAGAGAATGCTGTCTCTTTCCACTGTAATTACCCCTATTTCCATATCACCTTTGCAATGTGATATAGTAATTATGAGAATTTTAGGGACCTGGCCAAAAATAAGTTGAGAATATGTATAGTTTGGGGTTTATATGGTTTATATTCATGTCAGAATAGTTATCTTATTGCTATCAAGGTTTTGCATACTGGTAAGTGGCATTCTATCTAGAAGGATTAGAAGTGCTTGATTCTAATATCAATGAATTTCAAATTATACAACTGTTGCAAGGAATCAGGCTTTTGCTTCCTTGATTTGAAGAAAGGATAAGCTGCCCTTAGACATTTACAAGACATACCACCAGTTGTGACTTTTCAATCTGAAGCAACATAATCTTCTTATTGTCCTGTACAATGTCAGCTGTTTGTGATATTTGTAAGATGATAGACAGTTAGCAATAGATAGTTAGATAGGTGATAATAGATACACACGCATATCCTTCATGTATATATATGTATGTGATTAGATGTGATTTATTCCCTCTTTCACATTTCACACCAATTTTGGGTCTGAATTGTATTCTTTTTCCCAAAGACAGCAGCACTATAGTATTAGCTTCATTGCCCAATATACCTAGATCCATTCCTGACTGTCATTTATCCCTTAAAAGTGAAAAAGCTATAAGTTTCTTTTCAGTTCAAGTCCATAATTCAAATATTTTTGCTAATTCAATATGTCTTCTCACACATAAGGTGAATTTATTAAGCAATTGATATTCTCTTGGGCCCCTGACTAATTTCCTAGCTACAGGCCAAGTTTTATTTCTAACTCTTTTACTATAGCCTGAACACCCTTATGCTGAGTTCTGAGCCACCTGAGACAGAAAATGTCTTTTGATGGCTTGGAAACACTGTGCCTATCTTATGGTAGACATTCAGTAAATGTGTGAAGAAATAGAATCAAAAACCATATTTCACTGACTATTCAGAAGCTCAAGTCCCATAGACTAGATGAAAGATTATTTTTCTATCTTGGGTTTGAGACCTCAGTCCTCACTTCAATCTCACCCCATGGGAATGGTCTCAATGAATAAGTTTAGTTTTGGGGACAGCTCAAACAAATACCATAAAATGGAGTAGCTTTAAAAATGGGAATTTATTCTCACATGGTTTGAGAATGGGAAAAAGTCCAAATCGACATCATCAAGGTTATGCTTTCTCTACAAACACTGTGGTATTCTGGAGCTGGCAAAGGATCTTTGGTCCTTAGTTCCTCTGTCACATGGCACACATGGTGGCCTCTTTTGACCTCTTCATTTTCCTCTGGATTCCATTGAATTTTAGCCTCTGTCTGCTCCTTTTGGTTTTCTTTGTGTGTGAGCTACCTGACAAAACAAATCATCAAAAATAAATTTCCAACCCAAAGTTTCAATAGTTTCATGGAGAAAGCTCTGATATAAGTTGAGATATTTCAAAAAAAAAATCCAGGGACACTAAAGTTGAGGATAAAAATGAGACTCCAGGTATAATTCAAAAGTTTTACACAAAATTATTGGGAGAAATTCAGTTTAGAGGATTGTTGAATTGGTGAATCAGCAGTGGGGCTACAATATATTTCTGTATTAAATGAAATGGAAACACAATAAAATTGATATCTATGAAGAAAATAAAGCAAAAATTTGGAAAAGCAGAAGACAATGATATAGGGAAAAGAGTAGGGGTATAATCTGGGGCAAAGGAGAAGTGAAGTGGTAGGAGATCATGGGTCAACTTTCCTCTGAGCCTTCCCTCTTCAGCAACTGAACCACTTTGACTTTTCTAAGACCCTTAATGTCAGACTGGAACTTTGGGTTGGAGTGTGCTTCTCAGTGCCTAGTTACCTGAATTAGCGCTTCACCGTGGATGCTAAAAATTTTTCTATATAATTTGAGCAGCCACAGTAACCCATAATATTGGGGCCTGGTTTCTGTCTATTTCTGCTTGTCTATAGTGAAGACAAGTGATTCTCTTGATCCACTACCAGCAAGAGAAGTTACTATTCCAGAGAATCAAGCAGCATCTAAACTCCATGAGGTAAGTTACCCATGGACCAGTTTGTAGTAGAGATTCACAGTTTTCCCACATTTTTCTAAATCACTTGTATTGGCCCAGGGGGATAGAAATATACAAAATACTTAGAAAGACAAATCTAAAATCTAGGATACAAGTGGGGGGAAAATATTGTTGTGGGCACTATTGTTTGAATCCAAACCTCACAGCCATCCACGTGGGAATGGCAAATGGCAATATGGGTGCCCAAGAACATTTGTTTGTGGCTATGGATTTTAATATTTAGGAAATGCATGATATCTATAGAGTGTCAACACTTATTTTCTATCCCTTTTCCACTTAGGTATCTCTGGGCCAAACGTGTTGCTTGTGTTATGCTGATATGGATGGCAAATATGAGTCTGCAAGGCTCTTACCAGATATTCTTCTCCAAGTTCTGATGTCAGGTTGCAGAATCCTACTTTAAGAGCACATTTTAGGAGCTCTTCTAGGATTGAGATTCTTGGCCCTGTTCAAAAGAAGACTCCTAACCAAGAAAAAAACTCCTTACAAAAAAATAAATCATTTCATCCAGAAATAAACAATATTCATGTTACTCAAAGATGAAACAATACTAGAAAGCAATTAGCTCACTTCCAAGTGTTTAACAGGCAAGATTAAATGATATTTTTAATCAAATATGATCTTCTGGATACTTCCTTGAAAAGATACATTTAGGTTATTTCCATGACTCCATTATTTTTGTTTTTTAGCATCAGTGCAAAGGCAAGATAGTGGAGAATGAGGGTGAATTGACAAGTAAGGGATTGCTTTCCCAGCACATCTGCAGCAACATCTCAGATACTGACAACCTATGCCAACAGTGTAGTCTGAGAATTTCAGGTGTTAGAGTAAGTTCCTCTCAAACAACAAAGTCCCCAGAGGGTAGGGTCACAGATAATGCACTTATTATTATGTTGTTAATTTGAAGAAGGAAATTTTGCAGATGCAATTAAGTTTACTGACCAGTTGATATGTGCCACTCAGAAGGGAGATCGTGGCAGAGAGGATCTAGTTTGAGAACCATTTAAAAGAGAATTTACTCCAACTGGTGGCAAAAAAGAAGTCAGAGAGGTAGAAAGTGTGAGAACATAACATGCCGTTGTTGGTTTGAGGATGCATGGGTATCTGTATGAGGAAGAATGCAGGAAACTGGGAACCAGGAAATGGAACCACCTGGGGAGGCAAGCAACTAGAATCTGCAGTGTGAATGAGCTTGGAGATAGATTGAAAATCTCAAGATAATTGGCATACACTTAGACACTATCTAATAGCCCTGGTTTTAAAAATTCTCTGAAGAAGATTATCCCTTTGAATCACAAGTATTATTTTTTATCATTACCTAGTATATTTATTTATTCAAGTAGTCATGTGCTGTCTTCTGCCTGGTTTGGTGGTATACGTTTAGGATATCTCAAGATTTTGGGCTTAAATAATGGAAAGATATATCCTTAGTTCTTACTGAGTGCCTGCTATGAGTTCACAAGGTTACAAGGGAATTGAAGGAAGGAGCTGCTGATATAATTCATCAACCTATTTCTGGATTTCTTCAACAGACCTGCTCAGAGATCTAATGAGATAGTTTTATTCACGACCTATATTTAAAAGAAATATGGCAAAATACTTTAAGATTTTCAGAGGATTTTCACAATAAGAAAGTGTCAGTATAAACCAGATCTTATCCTGTTACTTCTCATCATTTAAAATTATGTAGATTTCTGTAGAGGGATCAGGCATAAATGGGTTTATAGGGAAAAAAGTACCTTTCCATTTTCAGAAAGGGTGATATTCAAGTGGCTTCATATTTCACAAAATTTTGAAGAAGAATTTGCAGCTGATGGGGTCTTGCAAACATAGTCATTGATAAAACTGATTCCATTATTGAGGAATAGTTGCCAGTTTCTCAAGAACTCTCTCCTATCCTTAGGGGAGCTTGGAGACCTGGACTGCTTTAAAGATAACAGCTAGACTCAATGGATTTCCATACAGACCTAAGAGGGTCCCTTCCTCCATCTCACATACTTGATGACAAGTGGAAAATGAGAATTGCCAACTCTATGGTGCTTTGGCAACTTGGGTAAATTTTCACCCATCTGGTTCAATAGAAATATGTCTCTTACTCAGTTACCTGTGCCATGTTCCTGAATTGATTTTTCTCTTCCATTCTTGGAAAGGGCCAGATATCTTAGTGTAAATGACACAGATATATGACTAGGTGTAGTTACCTTGCATGATAGTTAGGTTCAGGTGTCAACTTGGCCAGGTGAAGGTGTCTAGATTTTTTGCTGTTGACATGAGCCCATGGCATGTGAATCTCATCTGTTGCTCATTACATCTACAGTCACTGAGAGGTACGCTGTTGCAGTTCGCAAATACCAGATATGTTGGAATAGTTTTTTGGATGGCTAAGGGTAGATGTTGGAGGAACTGTGAAGAGAATGATTAAGAAATCCTGGAGTGCTTGAAGAGACAGTTGGTGTAAATGGAACGACTGCCAATCTGGACAAAGGGGGACACAAAGGGAAAAACTGGAGTTTTCAGAGTGAGAACCATGGAAGCTCGGGTCTGAAGACAAAAAATCTTGGCCAGGAGAGTGGACCCACACACATACATGGAGAGGATGAGTCTCCCACCTCGTTGCAATGGAAGAGTTGTGCCATCTCAAGCCTTGAAGAAGGTACAGTGTGCTCCTTGGGGACTGGGGAGAACCTGGCTGTCATCACATGGAGGGGTTGAGTGTGTGCCCTGGAAATGGCAGCGAGCTCAGGGGTGGCCCTGATACCTGGAGAGAGTGGAGCTGAGAAAAAGGTAGTCTCCTCAATGTTCCCCAAGGTTGATTTGGAAAAAGGTGGGCCACTGCATAAGCCCTTGGAAAGGATGAGACTGCCACTTTCTAAAGCTGAAGGATAAACAACTTTCAGACTTTGAAATCCAATGTGTTTGCCCTGCAGGTTTTCCTTCCAATTTCTCCTTATGGATCCTGTGACTCTCCCTCTTTGCATATTGGCACCAGACAACTTGTTTTGAGATTCACAGGTCTACAGCCAGAAGAGAATTTTCTGCACCTTAATATTAAGGTGATGCCTGTGGTTGCTAAGTTGACAAGGGGTGGACATGTGGTAGTTAGGTTCAGTTGTCAACTTGGTCAGGTGAAGGTGTATAGATCTTTTGCTGTGGACATGAGCCAATGATGTGTGAACCTCATCTGTTGCTCATTACATCTGCAGCTGGCTAAGAGGCATGCCTGCTGCAATGAATGATGTGTGATTTAATTGGCTGGTGCTTAAATGAGAGAGCTCAATATAGCACAGCCTGAGCAGCTCAGCATACCTCATCTCAGCACTCACAGCTCAGTCCAGGCCTTTGGAGATGCAGAAAGAAATCACCCCAGAGAAAGTTGTTGGAATCCATAGGCCTGTAGAGAAGGCCAGCGGAGGCCATCCTGTGCCTTCCCATGTAAGAAAGAACTTCAGTTGAAAGTTAGCTGTCTTTTCTCTGAAGAACTAATGAAATAAATCCCCTTTTATTAAAAGCCAATCTGTCTGTGGTGTGTTGCATTCCAGCAGCTCGCAAACTAGAACACCTTGTTTATCTGGCTATTGTACTCCAATAAACCTGGGTTTGAGATGTGCATGGAGTTGGGAATTGTTGTGTAAATCATGTTCCTTGCTCCTTTTCCTCTTCTGACAAGAGCTGTCCAAATAGAAAAAGTGGGAGAAAAAAGGTAAAGAAAAGTGGAGAAGAAAAAGAACACATGATATTTTGGCTTTTAAAAAAAGGCATCTCAACATTTTCACAAGTGTTCAGTTCACTTTTCAGACCCTAACTGGGGACTTACTTCCAATTAGATTTTTGGAGCCACATCTCCTGGTCTACCCCTACTCAGAAGAGGATCAGGAAGAGGAAGAAGTTTCCAGTGCTACCTGGACAGAGTTCTAGGTGAGTATTGCATGGATGTGTCCTTAGCACTTATTGCTTTTTGATCCTGGGCTTGATGGTGTGGGGTCCAGGAATAGGATACATGCTACATATGTAACTGTGATGTCTGAAGTTTGTCTTTGAACTCGACAACGATGTCCCCTCTCCAAGTGAGTAGATTGAGGAAGAGAGTCACTTCTCCATATCATCTTCAGAATGGCTCATTTGATGACGTTATTGCCAGCCAGAAAGTTCAATCAAACATCACGGTAAAAATAATTCCTGTGTGACCACACAGACACCTTAAGATAAGGATTTGTTTACACTGAGTGAAAGAAAGAAAAAGAATGAGGAAGGGAAAAATAACCAGCCAAATGATAATGAAGGCAGATATAAAAATAAACATACACACACATCCACACAAACACGCAGCTCAATGACTCAACTCCTTGTGGCTAACACTCTGAAACACTTTGTTGCCATCTCTGTGGAGTTTGCATGGTCTTTGTCTTCAAGCTTAAGGAAAATGTGTGCTAGCAATAACATCACTATTAGAGAGCAAGGAGGATTTCTTGCATTCATTCTGCCCCAACTTGAGGGCAATGAGTAGAATCTTTTGTAATTGACTCACTGCATTTTGATCTTTCAATGTTAGGTGGAACCCTTTAAGCCTCCTCAGGTTCATGCTCAGTGCATTTACCACAACTGTGCCCCATCCATACCTTGCTTAAAAGGACAGTGGTTTGGTAAGTCATTGGATCCCTACTTAGCCAGCAGAATGAGAAAGCCACGCAATTGCTGAGCTTCTAGACTATAAGCAGGGCAGTGGCTGCAATAGGCTTGTTTACCATGCTTATCTATTCTGCTGGAGCTCCAGAAACTCGGGGACCATGCCTTCTGGAGTCACCAAATGATTACCAGACAAAGGTGGCAGATATTTTTGCTCAATGCATGTTATTACCAATTCCTGAGACACCAGGATTTCAAATAGACAAAGTTTATTGCCAGGTATGAAGCAGGGAGTCAGATGATCTATCAGGCCAAAATATGTCACCCCAAACTGCAGTAATTCTGGTAGGTTTATAACATTAAAGTATGGCACATTTTAGGCTGCTGAGCATAATATTCTCAGATGATATAATTAGAGGTTATTTAATTATTAAGTATGTGCAGATTGGTTACATGCTTAGTCACAGTATGAATCTAAGAAAATGACAGACTTAATATGATGATTGGCATGATTGTATATGTCCATCAGTAAATGTGGTATAGGTGTTTTATAGGTTAAAGTTCAAGCTACTACACATGTTAGGTGGGCCTATTTTGGTTAAATCCAACCTCAGTTATAAAGATAACTTTATATTTGAGGTGGGTTACCTCTGGGCTGACCCAAGACTTTTCATTAATAATCATTAAGGGTTGCCTTAGTGATCACAAGACTCCAAAATTGAAAAATCATGCAAAATAGGTATAAGTGAGAGTCATCCATAAGGTATTTACAATTACAAGAGCACAAGATAAAGCACATGCAGTCATTATCAGAGATCAATACAACTGGATTACAATGTGACGATTTCATACATTTTCATCTGTCTACTCCAATATACCAGAAATCATAGGGGAATATCTATATGATAATTCAGCAATAATAACCATCCCTTAAATTATAATTTATTGGTTACAACACCTTCCTCTCATTTGATAATCATCTCTTAATCTTTAAGGATATCTTGGCAATGACTCCTAACTTTTTCCTGCTAAAACTTTGTCATCATTATGGTGGTGCAGAGGACTGAAACTGGATGTTCTTGGAGAGATCAGTACTTCTTGTTTTCAGAGTTCATCTGGCATTGGAAAAATTTGGAGGCTTTAAGTCTCTGAAAAAAAAACATAATAAATGAAACTTTTATTACAGCCCAAGGTATCCCTTTAGTGTTTGCAGGAATAATTTTATTTGGAACATGTCATACTGCTGCAGATTGCAATATATTGCTGAAACTTGCATAAGAGCAACATCAAGAGAGACCTTTTGACTCAATTTGAAATCTGTTAGTCACTGAAACTATTTCTTTTCCCCCTTTGGTTAATAAAGTTCATAATGCCAAGGCCAAGCTCATCAATAGGAGACATGTCCAACGTTGTCAGGGCCAGGCCTTTCCCTGAGTGTCATGTCCATATTGCCTGGGAGACTTCCATTTCTGTAAGTCATGTCCCATGTCAGGGAGGTCAGAATTTGGCTTATAGAGAGATGACATCTTCAGCAACAAAAGAGGTTCTCTGAGGATGACTCTTAGGCTTTAATTATAGGTAGGTTCAGCTTTGCCATTACATAAACAAATAAGGGACACATCATAGGGACACATCTCAAGATAGAGAGCTTGGCTTATTATATTGGGATATTTTATTGCTTAAGAGCATGTCATGAATCTCCACTTGGGCAAGTTTAGCAGTTGCAATTTTTTTCCATTTCCCCAAGGGACTTTGCAAATACTTTTACTTTTTTTTCACATGGGCAAGCACCAAGAATCAAACCTGTGTCTCTGGCATGGCAGGTGAGAACTCTGCCACTGAGACACCATGGCCCACATTATTTTTACATTTTTGGCCCAATATATTTTGAAATCAAGATTTTATTCCTTATTCAAAGTTCCATGTCAGATAAAGAAGAATTAGGTTGTTTAAATGCATTTACTAGACAGATTAAATTAGATGGTGTACCACAGAAAATTTTAATTTTGAAAAAAATAAAAATCTCTTCTTTTTTTCTCACACAAAAGTTAAAAACAACTTTTTAACAGACAATAGGGTAGGCCATGGTGGTTCAGCAGGCAGAGTTCTCACGTGCTATGCCAGAGACCTGTGTTCAATTCCTGATGTCTGCCCATGCCAAAAATTAATAATAATAATAATAACAGGGTAAAACCAGACAGTATTATCTATTATTTTATATTCTGATTTACCTTAATTGTAATCAGATAAATTTTTCACATCTCCTGTCGGAGTTTGATTTCTTTTTCTATTTTTTAACAGTTGCTGTAAGTAGTAATGCTAACTTTCAGAGCTGGAAAACTAAATCTGAGTCTCAGTTGTCACATTGATGTTTAAAGTTCCAGGGAGCTATCAGGTTATACAAAGAGCAAAGCTTTTTAGAATTTAGAAATAATAGTTAAAGTTCAACAGTAAATGTGACTATTGGAACAGCTTACAATCTAATTCACAAGTTTCTTATAAGCATTTTAAAATTAAGCTAATTTCGGAAATAAAAATATTTGCAGTTATATTAACAAACTGTAGCAGAGGTTTTTTTCTCTTTCACCTTTGCACAGTTACTGGAGTTAAGTTAACTAACCAATAAAACATAATTTATACCTTTATCCTGCCCCACTTTAAAATTTACTCTTTGTTGCAGATGAATCTCTGACCTGTAGCTAACCATATATACATTTAGAGAAGAATTAGGGCAAAACATTGGGATTGAAAAGTAAACTTGGTTGTTTCTATGATCTGTCGACTTTTTCTAAGAATGCCTAAAGCCATGACTAACAACAATGTATTGCTATCTAATATACAGATCTGTATCAGGATATAACATGAACGGTGAGAACATTGTCAAGTCTTTAGGAATTTTAATACAATTTTGAAATATAGGAATAACATTTTTACCCCTACAAATTTAGTTAATAAAAGGAGAGAAAATCCCTTTTAATTATTGTAACAATTCCCAAATACCTCCTATGCAATATGTTAAATTATTTTAGCACTTCAGTTTTACAAGGTGAAAGAACAAACCCTTTGAAACAGTCTTTTAAGTGAGAAAACACTTTCTGAAATAAATGATGGTAATGTAGATTTAAACATTAATAATGATACTATTCTGATATAAAATCTTTGTTTTCTAGACAGATACACAGATAATTAGGCAAAACTTTATTAAAACATGCATTAAGAGCAGACTAATGATCCACATTATTTTAACATAGAGAAAACTAATTTTAGTTTTGGATGAATACACACTTTGATGCAATTTTGTTTTAAATACTATTAACAGGCTTATCCATTTTTGGTCAGCATTGACTATGTTAGGTAGAATTTATTTTTATAAGACTTTTGCAACTTTCCATACTCATTCAGGGCCAGTACAAACCAAATTCATTGTATAGATAACATTGACTAAAACAAACAAAATTCACTTTCTCAAATCTTACACAAATTTCCATAACCATTTAGGGCTTGGTATAAAATAGAAACAAAATTCCATTTAACAAATTTTTTACAATGACGAGCAAAATCCACTTTAATCAGAAAATATGATTATCTTAGTATGGAAAATAATAAAAATACTAATCATCTCTCCTATAGTCTCTATTATCCAGAGTACACAGAATCAGAAGTAAATTTGATAGACAAATTTACAAAGCTCTTTGAACATGCTTACTTCCTTCCAATTACATATTTATAAAGGTGAAAAATATAGAGATACTACAACATAATGGGAGAAGGAAAATATATATGCTTGGATTTGGAACACAGTCAGGCATTTATGTACTTTATACTCACAACATACAAATGATTACTTTACAATATGCTTAAAATTTCTCAGTCAAATCCAGCAATTACTTTGAAGGTCAGAAGAGTTCAACTTTGAAATATAAACAGCTTTCAACAATTAAGTGATTTATACCCAGAAAAAAAAACTCATTTATTTCTCAACATTATTTCTAGGTACTACATAATACTAGAAATATATTAGCTCACAAAATTAAGTTATTGATGTAAACAACCTGCTCAGAGCTCTATTTATTCAAATACTATTTTCTTTTTTAAAGCTCTTACAAGTGTCATCTCTTCTTCAGGTCTGCTTAGGTTATTCTTTTCTCCTTTTTAAATTCTTCCAGCATTGTTTTTCCTTTATTACTACCATCTTATATGATGTCCTGTTACAAATATATTTAATTAGAATATCCACTCCTTGAAGCTATGAATTATGTCTTTCTTATTCATGACAGCACTTACAAAAGTGTACTGATTAAAATTAACAACAAATTCAATGTTTTCACATGCTACAGTAAAAAATGGCAAAGTAACTAAAAAGCAAAATTCTTTGAAATCCAAGTAATCATGTTTATTAAAATATTTCATTTTTATTTCTTAGTAAGCTCAACTGATTTCTTAAATAGGGTATATTTGAAGCATCAGCATATTTTCATTTTATCACTCTACTCAAAAATTCATCATAAAATTCCTTCTATTGTGTGTTACAAAGTCTCTTTCTTTTATAATAGCCTAAAAACATTAACAACCTTAAAAGCATGTTGAACATGTAATTCTGAGAAATATACTGCAATTCTTTAATTTGGCCCAGATCTAAATCCAAAAAAACTTTTCCATAGCTCACAAGGACCTTTCATTTTACTTTCTGAAATTTTGTAGAGTTTATTCAGTTACTCCTACCCAAGGCTATTCATATTTTAATAATTTAGTCCCTTTGTTGAACCATTGAAAGGCTTCTGTCTCCAAATTCAATTATAAATATCTTGTAGAAAAGGAATTATGTTTTATAGCTTGTGTATTTTTTACAAAACCTCACCATGCCTGGAATAAAAGATGTCCTACATGACCAAGTGTTGAAGGGAAGTTTTTGATAATAGGATCCATTTAATTCCCTTTTAAGCCCCCCAGGCTCCCTCTGCTGCCTGTACCCTCTATATGCCTATCAAGTTCAATTTAGATAATTTATTGAAATTCCAGGTTGCCTTAAGGGAAGGATATAAAACTTTAAATATCCAAAACTTGCATGTTAGCTGCCTTGCATTTGGTACCTGGATCTACTGAATTGGTTATGGGCTCCGTCCACCAATTACCTAAAAATCTTAGTTTTGATCAATGAAGTTGCTGCTGACTAAGTAGGTCCATACTAACCATAGGAAAAGAATGGTCTTGGGAGGAACAACCAGGAAAGAATAATCTTTTCACAGATTGGGGACAATTTTAATTGTTAATGTCCCTTTCATTAATCCTTATTCCATAGACTTCACTTCCTGTAGGACTCTTTAAAGCAACAGGGCTTTCTGGGACTAGGGAGGTTTGGGTACCCATGTCCAACAGAACCAGGTGGCATTATTTTTGGAGACCAGACCACAGTTGAGAAGGCAAAAGACAGATTGACTGGCAGAATGGGCCCATTTCCATAACCACCATATTCCTCTATGGGAGTAAGTCCCAGTCCTTGACATAGATTATGTAAGGCATGGAAGTTAAGACTGACTCTGAAAAGGAACCTAGCATGCATTGTAATCAACCCTAGTATTATAATTGCTTCACCAATTTAACAGTGATCATTCAATTCAAGACACTTTTTCCCTTAGTGTTCAATATGATTTCTTGATCACTTTTCATGTTCACATTTAAACAGGGGCCTGGACCTAGGTGGTTTGTTTCTCCTAGTAAGAGAAGGCTTGTTGTTGGCAAAATTTTTGTTTGAGCCAAATAGGGTGCTGTTTGTGGAATAACAGAAAATACATAACTCTGTCTGATTTTTATGAGAGTTTAGTAAATCCAGAATATCAATGGCCTCTTATATTGTTTTAGCATCAGTCACCATTGCCACTAAGAAGGCTTGATATTTATCAGTATCTCCCTATATAAACAACTGATTGGACTCAGTACTCAATTCAGCATAGTCCAGACTTATAATTCATCCTACTGCACTCTATCAGTTGACTAATAAGCTGACTCTAACATCCTCAACGTGTGGACTCAAATTTGACCTCAGCCAATATTTAGCATTGTCAGTTGCTCAAGCTGTTATGAGGTCTAATGTTTGAGAGGCAGCTCCTAAGTCACAAAAATCCACACAAGGTATATATTGGTATGATCCACAGACTACTCTGTGGGTCATTTCTGATTTCTGCAATAATTTTGGTGGATGTTGAGTAGGGGTCACAATTTTATATTCATTATCATGGCATCCAATTGTTTAATTTCAGTGTGTATTAGGTGAAGTTTGCTCCCAGGAAGATGCACTTTATATTGCCAGGCAGCCCATTAAATTTTAGTTCCTGAACCAACTCCCTAAGGAGAGACTGGGCCCTAGTGTAAGAGATAAGATATGTCTCTTTCTAAGAATGAAGTTGCCCTTCCTTCATGGTCTTTTTCATTTGTCTTTCCCTTTGCAGATGATTAACAGTAAAGCAGAAGACAATCTATCCTGATCACTATCAGAGTAATAAGATGCTATCTCCTCCTCTAGAGAGGCCAGACCCACATTCCAAGGTTTCTCCTTCCCATTCTGTCTCCCCTGACAGTTTACATTCTTACCTAGACCCTTGGAGGTATTATCCTCAGAAACTGTATAGGCAATTTCCAACAAGTGTGTCATGATTTGGAGCAACCCTTTAGTGAGGAAGAAGCGTCCTTTAGTGTCCTGGAAGGGACAGGGGTGTAAACATCCCTGCCTTTGGTCAGTCACTTTAAATAATGCTTTTGCTGGCTCAACATAAAGTCTGAGGTCTTAATATCTCTCCAGGGAAGAAGTAAAATGACAAAAACAAGCACTTCCCCTCAAGGCACTCTCATACTTTTCCCTACCTTTTTTACCCCTTCTCTCTTTCCCTTACTTCATCTCCTTTTGATTTCCTAGAGATAGATATTCTCTAGATGAAACAGTACTGGTGCCTTCTCTCTGCACTAACTACCTGCCTCAGTTTCCCTATGAAAACAGTCTTTGATGTGCCTGGATTTCCTATTCCTCTGAGCTAACTGGTATGTTTCTACCTATCCACACTAACACTTCATGAACATACCGTAAATGTACACACATAAAAACTGATGAATATATATGTAAATATAGTGTATACATCATAGTGTATTTAAATGTGGTATAGGTATAAATTTATGTATTTTCTTACGCTTTCTAGATTTAATGATAAGTTCAGATAAGCAACTATACATCTGTCTTGTATTTTCCCTGTTATTTTTATTTCCATATAATAGTCCATAAAATGAGTATCTACAATAAATTGAAGTGTTCCCAGATGATAGTTGAGCAGAAATTAATTATTTGAGAATAATCTTTCCTTTGTAACTCTTTCAATAAATGTTAGAGAGAATTTGGTCAGTGAGTTTTACTCTTATTAATAGTGAGTCTTCAAACAAAAGAGAGGTTAGTTTTCATACAGTTTAAAAATGTAGACCTGGCTGATGACAAAAAACTCAACTTATAATGAACACCAAAGACAGGGCTGGCTCCAGGCTTCAGTTTTTGTCGTTGTGTCACCTTTCCATCCGCCAAACATGATTCCCTAACCCTAAAGCATTGAAAGATGTAGATTAGCATAGGAATCCTGAAAATAAAAGGCAAATAAGTGAAACAAAATGTCAAAACTTTAAAGTTTAATTATTATAAATGAGTCTCATAACTTCCTACAATGTCCTGGAGTGTGACTGCATCATGTTAACTGGATCATGAAATGATGATGCCTTTGTAGGCCTGGTAAGGGGTTTCCTGGATTAAGTAGGGGAGAATTTTATGAGGTTTTGAGATTTTGCTTTTTGTCTATGTAGTTTACTTTTACATTTCATTTTGGATATCCTATTAATAATGGGAGAAAGAGCTCCCAGGCAATCCCAATCAAAGTGGAGAGGGAAGAAACAAATCTGGGCACTGCATCTAAGAACTGCTGAAATTGATGTTCCTGTAAAGTACAGAGACACCCCAGCTTACCTTTAAATAAGATCGTTGTGTGTCCAAGTACTGGGGGTTGGAAATCTAATACTGTGGGTTGAAACTCACAGAATGTAGATTAGAGACATATACCCTCAAAAACACATTCTTAAACTTAATCAACTCCTGTGGATAGTAACTTATTATAAGTAAATTCCTTTGGTGTGGTATTTTAGTTGAGGTTGGCCAACCTCAACCAGGATGATCTGAATCCTATTATCACAGTGCTTCAGAAGAGAATGAAATTCAGATGGAGAGAAATACAGTGGGTGGGGGAGCCAGAAGCTGGACCTCAGTGGAACCTGGAAGAGAAGAGAGAGACTAGGACATGCAACAATGGACCTTTGTATGTGATAAGCTAAGGACCAAGAAACACCAGCAGAGAGGCCCTGAATGCCAAAATCTTCAGGGAGAAACCTTTGCCTTGATGATAACTTGATTTGTTTTTTTCTTCTCCTCAAAATCATGAGCTAGTTCATTCTCATTGTCTAAATCAGCCCACTGCATGGAATTTGCTTGATCAGTCAAGGCCATGAACATATCCATTTTCAAGGTTTAGACATTCTCAATTTCAACTTAGCTTTATGTGGTGGTGGAGAGTCATTTAAGCTGAAGAACATCCCAGCACAAGTTTAATATTAATAATAGTATGGACAGAATGATAAACACAATATTTCATGATAGAATCTCATCCTTAAAACTTTCTGTAGTTTAATATCTTAAAAAGTACATACTTAAAAAAACTGCATTATAGATATGGTCAATAGTGAAGTAAATTCAGATATGGTACTTTTTCTATTTTAATATGGGGTTTAGGGATTCCTGATGACTGTAGGCTCAAATAATGGAGAGATTGTATGTGAGATAATTTGTGATCTAGACAGTTATTTTTATGCTATCATATCCTGAGAGAATGTGCCCCTCCTGCCTGGGATATAGTAGGATCATTTTCCCTCCAAAGTAAATTGAATGCCCTGGATTGTCATTTTTCTCTGAGGACAAGTGTAGTACATTAACTAATAAAGCATTTCATATTATTGATAAACACACTGTTCAAATAGATTAGATGAAAGTGCAAGAATATGGCATGGAAGATTAAGTAGTATAATCTTGATTTAGTACAATTCCAAACAATTTATAATCCTCACTAGATTCACCTCATAAGACATCTACATTATATTTCTGGGATATGAGCACTGGGAAATGCACAGAAAGCCTCAGATTCAGGCTTCAATTTATCATATAAATGAAATTTGGAAAGTCTGAATCTTACATGCCTTTGAAAATGTTTCTCAACCTTGCAGGGTTTTGCTGCCAAAACAATTTTCTTTCAACTTCACACAATCCAGGGTAAATAAAAGAAACTAAAGAACTAAAGAGGAAGTAAAAAGAATCTGAAACTACATTTTTATTTGTCTTTTGGGATATATGGAATAATGACAAGCCATGGCCAAGTGGAAAGAAATGTTTGAAATTTCAAATTTTATGTTTCATAAATCCATATATTATTAAAGCTTTTATTATGCAATTTTTATGTTTCAGCAAGCAGACAGGTGGGTATGATAGACATTATACTTAAATCCCTATTCTTAGAGTCTCTATTCTTATTAACAGAAGGGTAGGAAAATATCCATTATTACTGCTTAAATGAAGCTTAAAGTTTAGTGCAAGAGAATCCTATCAAACAAGTAAAAACAAATAAGTATCTATACTTATAAGTTGAGATATGTGATCCTAAAGAAAATAATTTCAGGGATCTGTTTTAGGATTGATGATTAGAGGCTATCTTTTTTTAATTTAGTAGTTAAGTTTAGTTTTAAAGGACGAGAACCTGGTGGCAGCCACAAGAAAGCAGGTGAAAACTGTTCTATTCAGTTTATTAATTGTGGACTGCTCTCAGAACTTGCATTATTGGAAAATCCAGAGTGGGCAAATAGTCTGATAAATTGCATTTAGAGCAAGAGTGCTATGTGCTGAGATTGCAGGTGTTGATAAGAGATAGAAATAAAAGGGTAGATATTTGATTTTGTATTTATGTATAAAGAGAAATTACTTATTGGTTTTAAGCAAGGAATTTATGTGCTCTGGTTTATATTTTTAAATATACCCTTTTGTAGGGGACATGAATGCATTTAAATATTAATTGACCTTGGAATGAAAGAGTCAACATAGTAAAGATATTAATATTCCTCTATTTGATACACAGGTTTCACACAATTCCCATCTAAATTCCAACAAAATTATATTAGAAGACATAGAATATTGTAAAATTTATGTGGAATGAAAAATGAACTGGAATAGCAAAGACTATTTTGTGAAAGAGTAATAAAGTGAGAGGAACTCATCTCCTTGATTTCAACACTTAATATATAGCTAACATCTTAAGACTGTTGGATATTAGTGCCAGGATGGAGCTATGTTTCAGTGGAACATAATCACTGGGACATATTTGTCTGTATGTAGACAAATATGTCCCAGTGATTTTTGACATGGGGGCACAAACAATTCAATGGAATTAGGGTTTTAAAAAATTGTACCTTGAGCAATTGGGGAAAAAATTAAAGGATGGAAACACAAGTTATAGACTAGAAGAACATATTTGCAAACCATATATCTGCCAAGGACTTATAGATTGCATAAATCTCAACAAGAAAACTCAAATAATCCAGTCATAAAATGGACAAAAGATATGAACAGATATTTCACTGCAGCAGTTACATAGATGGGAAATTAGCATATGTTACTCATCAGGGAAATGCAAACTAAAATCATACTTTGCTATTCTACATACCTATTAGAATGGTTAAAATTAAAAAGTGACATCGGATTGTAGGGCGACCACAGAGAAACTGGATCAGTTTCACATGTGTGGGGACAATGTAAATGTGAAATGGTCAATAGCCATTTTTGCAAACTAGGTTTTAAAAAACCAAATGTAGGAGTTGGCAGATGGCATAATTGGGTAGCTCAAGTTCCTCTAAAGAACAGCTACAGAAGGGATGGGAAGGTGAATGAGATTTCAATTCCAGAGTGTATGTGACTTGGGAGGGTCTTCTATACCTCAGAGGGAGGCCCTGGTTGCAAAAGCTGAAAAACTAAAATGCAGAGAGCTGGAGACCATACAGCTAGTGGAAGCAGCCTAATGTGTCCCTTTCCAAACAGAAGCCTGGAGCCCTCATGAGTGCATGGACAGGGAGAAGGGGCAAGGAAGTAAACTAAGCTGTGTTCCTTGATTATTATACCCTCATACACACCACCGACCTGTGATACACCCCACACCCCATGCACCCGAACCCCATCACCTACATACCCTCTACCTTATGCTCCATGTCCCCACCCCAAAGAACCCTCCATGTGACCCCCACTCCACACACCCACTCCAAGTGCACATAAACTGCACCAGCCTGAACCACCTCTCCCACACAAGCACACATTCTTGCCCCATCCACCCTAAGACATGCCCATCCATATCTAGACTATTGACTCCCACCTCCCCATCACTGCCCCCTGTAGTTTGTTGGCCGGTACATTAAGGTTACAGCAGTCACCTTCATACCTAGGCTATACCTGCCCCCAGCCCATAGAGTCATACAACTCCTCTCCATGCCCTCTGAGCTCTGCACACATGTATAGAAGTTTATGGCTCTCCTGGATCCATACACATGTATGCATGCACCCCCATCATGGCCCCAGCTCTAAGCAAGTGCTGACTTTATATCTGGGCCACACATTCCCCAGATCACACAGACGCATCCCTTGTCACTGCCCCTGAGTTCTGTACACCAACAACCAGAGTCCCTCCCCTTGATCAGTGCACACCTTGACCCCATCCCCTAGATCCATGCATGCACACCATCATATCTCCTTACAACCAGGCACCTACAAATTCATGTACCATCCCCTTGACCTTACCCCAACCCCCTGCCCCACAAGCATGCAGACTTGTCCCATCCCTGCACATATGTGCATGCCTGCTCCAATCCCCCTACACCTGCAACAGGGTCCCACCCACCTGATATTATCCACCCCTGACCAACATCCTGCTACCCCTACACACTCCAACATCCATATTCTGGGGTCTCCTGTACCCTCCCCTTCACAAACCCCCACTCATTCCTAGTCCTTCCAGTGCCCTGAACTCTGTGCCATTGACCATACACCTCCATAGTGCCAGTTGAGTAGTCCAAAGTAAGTCTTATGTGGTTTCCCTTGCATGTAGTAGATTGTTTTTCTCTTGCTGCTTTCAGGATTTCTGCTTCTTTTCAACATTTGATTGACTGATTAGTATGTGTCTTGCACAAAGCTTATTTGGATTTCTTTTATTTGGAGTTTGTTGGGTTTCTTTTATTTGCATGTTTAAGTCCTTTTAAGGATTGGGAAAATTTCCCCCATTATATCCTGAAGTAATCTTAGCTCCTTAATCTTCTCTTCTCCTTCTTGGATATTGATGATTCCTACAGTTGTGTGCTTTGCTCTGTCTATAATTTCCCTGAGTTCCAATTCAAATTTCCCATCTCTTTTGCCGTTTGCTCTTTTGTGTGTTCAAAATCCATTGCATCGTCTTCTAGTTCACTTCCTGTTTCTTCTGCCTCTTCAAATCTGCTCTTGTGTGTCTTTAGCATATTTTTATTTGATCTACAGCATCTTTAATCTCTGTGATATCTGCTATTTTTCTATTTATTCTTTTAAATTCTTCTTTATGTTCTTCTAGTGTCTTCTTTTTTATTATTATAAACATTTTTATTGTGAAATATATTTACAGAAAAGTGATAAATTTCAAAGTACAGTTCAACAGGTAGTCATAGTGTAAATTTCAAAATATAGTATGGATTACAGTTCCACAATTTTAGGTATTTCCCTCTGGCTATTCTAATACACTAGAAACTAAAAATAAATATCTATGTAATGATTCAGTAGTCATAATCCTTTGTTAAATCCTAACTTCTCTGTTACAACTTTTCACTCTCATTTAATCTTTCTCTTAATCTTCAGGGATATTTGGGTAATAACCATTCTAACTTCTTCATTTTGATGAGGTGGTGACATTATGGGGTAGAGGAATGCAACTGGTTGATGTTCTGGGAGAGACTGATTCCTCTAAGCTTCAGGGGTTATCTGGCATAGGAACAGTCTGGAGTTTTAAGTTTCTGAAAAATTAAACTTGATAAATTAAACTTTTATAGAGCCTTAGATAGAGCCCTGGGTTTTCTTTAGCGTTTACAGGAATACTGTTGGTTGGGACTTGACATGCTCTGGCAATTTGTAATATCTGGTTGAAGCTTGCATATAAGTAACCTCCAGAATGACCTCTTAACTCTATTTGAAATCTCTTAGCCTTATTTTGTTACATTTCTTTTCCCCCTTTTGGTTAAGCACACATTCTCAATCCTACTATTCCAGGGCCATGTTCATCCTTGTGAGTCATGTCCCTCATTGCCTGGGAGACTTACATCACTGAAAGTCATGTCCCATGTAGGGGGAGGGTAATGGTTCATTTGCAGAGTTTGGCTTAGAAAGAGAGACCATATGTGAGCAAAAAAGAGATTATCAGGGTATGACTGTTAGATGTGTTTATAAGTAGATTTAGCTTATCAATACAGAAATAAGTTTCATAAGGGTAAAGAGACAATAAATTTACACATTGAGGTATCTTTACTGCATGCAAAAGGGAGTGGTCAATTCTTCTTGGAAGCATCAGAACAAATTTCCTGGAGGCCATACTGCTTTCCTTCCTGGTGTGAATTAGGAGCTGCTGATAAAGAAGGGGGAGGATGAAAAAAACTGTAGCTATGTGACTTTTTAAAATCTACGACCAACCTTGATAAAGAAAGAAGGAAAAATCATCTTTGTGGTGGATAATGTGGCAAAATGAATTTATAGAGGAATTGGAGGCAGAGTCTCATTTGAATCTTTGGCAGTTGCAGGGCACACTGCATTCCCAGCACCCAAGGGGCACCAATAGTGACAGGGGCTAGGGCTAGTGGCTTACAGCACCAGCTTTTGCTGTCAGATTTCCTCTGTTCAAACCTTGGCTCTGTGGCCCTGAATTACTAATCCTGCTTCCAGTATTCTTGTTTCAAAGAAGATAGACAATAATACCTGTCACATGGAATTGGGAGGATTAAATTAAATACAGCAATGCATGGAGAATACTTTGCAATTGTCACAATTACCATGTATCATTGGTCTTAATTTTCTGAGATGTGTTCCATGAAAAAGAAATTATCTAAATCAGTGCTAGAGCCCAGGTATTCTAGCTCCAGTTCAGTGTTTTTTTGCCTAACTGGATGAAACCAACAGCTTCTCCATGATGTTCCAGAGATCTTACCAATCTTTCATATAGACACTGTGTATAGTTTTCCTGTGCAATTTTTTTGTAACTATTACTGTGGCTCACTTTTGGAAAATTTGGGTTAGGAAAATCTAAATGTGTTAAACAGACATATCTAAGTTTCATTATTTGCATTACAAAATAATTATTTTTTACAGGGGAGTTAACTCTACAAAAACAATTTCCTATATACAGAAAAAACTGAAAGCAGAATATTAAAACTTAATTTACATACAACTTAAAATCTTGGAATTAGGAAAACTTAAAGATGGATGGGACCTTAGGAATCATCTAGGCCAGCCTTATTTCTTTGTAAATATTTCTTAGATGCATAATGCAGATGAATACAAAGCTACCCTGATTAAACACCCCTGAAATAGCTTATGATCTCCTCTGAGGAAATTATTTAGTTTTACTAATAAGTAATTAAATGATCTCATTTGTCATATTTCTTTTGCAAAACTTGGTACTACTGTATTTCTATTGATTCAACTACTCTGTCTTTTATCTTTTTTTGGCGGTGGGGCATTGGTACATGGTTCAGGAATTGAACCCACGTCTCCCACATAGAAGGTGAGCATTCTAACAACTGTCTTAATTTCATAGTTCTTATTTTATCTTATTTCTTTTTAAATTACAGGTTCTTTAAGGACAGGAACTATGTCTTTTTTTAAAATGAAAAGTCCCTAGTATAAAATTCTGCATGTGAGTATTTGTCTTATTAAAGTCTTTCTGTTGGTAGCAGAAATGATCAGAGAAGAATTTTATATATAAACATCCTGTATTGAATCCTTGGAAAGTGATTTAATAGAACCACAGAATTTTCAGTTTGAAGGGATGATAGAAAAAAATGTAGCTTAACTCTCTCATTTTCAGGATGCAGAAACTGGGCCCCGATAAGTGACCTGGATGATGTTATATAATGAGTTAATTGTAGAGATGGGACAAAAGCGTTGGAGGCCTGATTCCTGGTTTAGGGTTTTAAAAAAAAATTAGTAAAACCAGTCAACATGTAACAAACATTTTTAACACATGGGCATTCCATACTTGGTGTGTAATCAATGGCTCATACTATCATCATATAGCTGTATATTCATCACCATGATCATTTCTCATAACATTTGCATCACTCCAGAAAAAGATATAAAATGAAAAAAGAAAAAATCTCATAATACCATACCCCTTACTTCCCTCTCTCATTGACCACTGGTATTTCCCTCTACCCTATTTATTTTAACATTCCCCCCCATTATTTATTTATCATTAATTCATATTTTTACTCATCTGCCCACACTATAGGTAAAAGGAGCATAAGAACAAGGTTTTCACAATCACACAGTAACTTTGCAAAAGCTATGCCATCATACAATCATCTTAAAGAAATGTGGCTCCTGGAACTCAGCTTTACAGTTCCCAGCACTTCTCTCTAGCCTCATATAATATACCTTAAACTAAAAAGATGTTATCTACATAATGTGTAAGAATAACCTCCAGGATAAATTTTTGATTCTGTTTGAAATGTCTCAGTCACTGACTCTTCATTTCATTTCATTTCTCTCTCCCTTTAAGTCAAGAAGGTCTCTCAGTCCCTTGATGCTGAGTCCCAGCTCATTCTTGAATTTCTGTCTCATGTTGCCAAGGAGGTTTACACCCCTGGGAGTTATAGACAGGGGGAGAGCAGTGAGTTTGCTTGCCATGTTGGCTGAGAGATAGACCACATCTGAGCAACAAAAGAGATTCTCTCAGGGTGAGTCTTAGGTCTAATTTTAAGTAGGCTTAGCCTACCCTTTATGAGGATATGTTTCATATGAACAACCCCCAAGATTGAGGGTTTGGTCTACTGATTTTGTTGTCCTCACTGCTTGTGAGAATATCAGACCTTCTCCAAATGGGGAAGTTGAATTTTCCCTCTTTCTTACCTTTCCCCCAAGGGGACTTTGCAAATACCTTTCCATTCACTGTTCAAATCACTCTGGGATTTATCAAAGTATCACTCTGGACAAACCTACAAAATCTTATACCTTACTCAAGGTTCCATGTACTTATGGTGTTCAGTTAAACTCTCCGTATAAGTTATATTAGAGATGTACTTGTCAAAATATAAATGCTGTACCAAATAAACATTTTTATTTAGTTTCACACATAAGTTAAAGGTTTAAAATATGAATGACCATCTATTTTCAACACTGTGAAATATTGACATTACTTTTTTCCTCCTGCAAAAGAATTTTGTTAATTGGTACATTTAGTCACTATCAGTGTACATTCTAGACATTCCTAGATTATACCATCGCAGTCTTTATTTTCTATCTTTCCTTCTGATTTCTTTTGTGCCCCAAGCCCTCTTTCCTCTATCATTCTCACATTCAGCTTCATTCTGTATATTAACATTATTCTACTATAATTAGGGAGTATTGTGCTATCCATTTCTGAATTTTAACAATCAGTCCTTTTGTACACTCTGTATCCCTTCAGCTCCAATTACCCAATATCTACCCTTTTTCTATCTCCTGATGGTCTCTGTTCTTAACTAAAATTCTCCAGTTTCATTCATTAATGTTAGTTCACAGCAGTGAGACCACACAGTATCTGGCCTTTTGTTTCTGGCTAATCTCATGCAGCACAATCTCCTCAAGGTCCATCCATTTTGTTACATACTTCATAACTTTATTCTTGTTTACAGCTGCCTAAAATTCCATCATATGTATAGACTACAGCTTGTTTACCCACTCATCTATGATGGACATTTTCGCTGTTTCCATTTCTTGGCAATTTTAAAAATTGATGCTATAAATATTGATGTGCAAATGTCCATTTGCATCCTTACCCTCATGTCCTCTGAAAAGATACCTAGCAATGGTATTGCCAGGTCATATGGCAATTCTATATTTAGCATCCTGAAGAAGCACCAAACTGCCTTCCACAGTGGTTGTACCATTTTATATTTCCACCAACAGTGGACAAGTAGGCCTCTTTGTCCACATCCTCTTCAGCATTTATTTTTGTTTCATTGATAATGGACATTCTGGTGTGTGTGAGATGATATCTCATTGTGATTTTGATTTGCAATTCCTTAATAGCCAGGGAAGTTGAGTATCTTTTCATGTGCCTTTTGGCAATTTGTATTTCCTCTTCTGAGAAGTGTCTGCTCATGTCTTTTGCCCATTTTGTAATTGGGATGTTTGTATTGTTGGTGCTGAATTGAACAATATAATCTCTTTATATATTCTTGGTAATAGATGCTTATCTGATCTATTGCTTCCACATATTGTCTTGCATCTTTTTATTTTCTTGACAAAGTTCTTTGGCACACAAAAGTGTTTAATTTTGAGGAGTTTGTATTTGTCTATTTCTTTCTTCAATGTTAATGCTTTGGGTATAAGATCTAGGAAATTGCCTCCTATTATGACATTTATAAGCTATTTCCCTACATTTTCTTCTAAACGTTTTATGGTTTTAGATCTAATGTTTAGGTCTTTGATCCATTTTCAGTAAATTTTTGTATAGGGTGTGAGATATGGATCTGTTTTTCTTTCTTTTGCATGTGGATATCCAATTCTCTAGGCACCATTTATTGAAGAGACTGTTCTGTTCCAGGTGGGTTGGCTTTACCAAAGGTAAATTGTCCATAGATGAGTGGACCTATATCTGAACACTCTGTTCAATTCCATTGCTCAGTATATCTATCTTTATGCAAGTATCATGCTGTTTTGACCACTGTATCATCATAATATGCCTTAAAGTCCAGGTAGTGTGAGACCTTGTACTTCATTTTTCTTTCTCAGGACACTTTTTGCTATTAGGGACACCCTGCATTTTAGATAAATTTGGTTATTAGCTTTTCTCTGTCTGAAAATTAAGGTTTTGGGATTTTAATTGGTATTACATTGAATCTATAAATCAATTTAGGTAAAATTGACATCTTAACTATATTTAGTCTTCCAATCCATGAACACAGTATGTCCTTCCATTTATTTAGGTCTTCTGTGTTTTCTTTTAGCATTTTCTTTTAACTTTTTTTTAAATGTTAAGAACAGTTTTTATTAAATCATTTATAACAACAAATCCATTCATCATTAACATAAAACATAAACTTTATGAAAAACAATATTTTACAAACAAAAAATTAGTGAGAAGAGTGATCAGACTTTTATATTTTTGTAAATCTCTTTTAATGTCTGGCTTCATGGAAGAAAGCTGTATATGTCTTTTGTATCCTTTGTCAAATTTATTCCTAAGTATTTTATTCTTTTTGTTGCAACTGGAAATGGATTTTTTTTCTTGATTTCCCCCTCAGATTGTTCATTACTAGTGTATAGAAACATTAGAGATTTTTGAGTCTTGATCTTGTAACCTGTCACTTTGCTGTACTCATCTATTACCTCTAGCACTTTACTGTAGATTTTGGGGGGGTTTTGACCTATGGTATCATATCATCTGCAAATAGTGATGGTTTTACTTCTTTCTTTCCAATTTTGATGACTTGTGTTTCTTTTTCTTGTCTAACTGTTCTGGTTAGAACTTCCAACACAATGTTGAAAAATAATACTGATAGTGAACATCCTTGTCTTGTTCCTGATCTTAGTGGGAAAGTTTTCCAGTTTTCCCAATTGAGGATGATGCTAGCTGTGGGTTTTTCATATACTCCCTTTATTATGTTGAAGAAGTTCCCTTCTATTCCCATCCTTTGAATTGTTTTAACATGAAAGGATGTTGAATTTTGTTAAATGCCTTTTTGACAGCAATCAATATAATCATGTGGTTTTCTGCTTTAATTTGTTTATATGGTGTGCTACATTACTTTGTTTTCTTATGGTGAACCATCCTTGCATTCATTGGATCAATCCTGCTTGTTCATGGTGTATAGTTCCTTTAATGTGCTGCTGGATTCAGTTTGCAAGAATTTTATTGAGGGTTTTTACATTTATATTCATTCGAGAGATTGATCTGTTATTTTCTTTTCTTGTAGTATCTTTGTCTGGCTTTGGTATGAAGGTGAAGTTGGCTTCATAGAATAAGTTAGGTAGTCTTCCCTACTCTTCAATGTTTTTGAAGAGTTTGAGCAGGATTGGTACTAATTCTTTATTGAATGCTTGGCAGAATTCACATGTGAAGACATCTGGTCCTGGATTTTTCTTTTTGGGGAGCTTCTCAATGACCAATTCAATTTCTTTACTTGTGATTGTTTTGTTGAAACAATCTATTTCTTCTTGAATCAATGTTGGTTTTTCATGCCTTTCTAGGAAGTTGTCCACTTCATCTACATTGCCAAGTTTATTAGCACAAAGTTATTCATGGTATACTCTCATTAAATCTTTTATTCCTGCAGAGTCAGTGGTTATGTCTCCTTTTACATTTCTGATTTTATTTATTTGCCTCCTCTCTCTTCTTCTTTTTGTCAACCTTGGTAAGTGTCTGTGAATCTAACTGATTTTCTCATAGAACCAACTTCTGGTTTTGTTGATTTTCTTGATTGTTTAATGTTCTCAATTCATTTGTTTTTGCTCTAATGTTTGTTATTTCTTTCCTTTTGCTTGCTTTGTAGTTAGTTGGCTTTTCTTTCTCTAGTTCTTCCAAGTGGATCGTTAATTCCTTGATTTTTGCTCTATATTCTTTTTTGATGTAGGCATTTAGGGAAACACCAAATTTCACTCAGCACTGTCTTTGCTGCATCCCATAAATTTTGAAATGTCGTGTTTTCATTTTTATTTTGAGATATTTACTTTTCCCTTGTGACTTCTTCCTTGACCCTCTGGCTCTTTAAGAGTATGTTGTAGAGTCTCCATATATTTGTGAATTGTCTGCCTTCTGCCTGTTTGATTTCCAACTTCATTCCTTTATGATCTGAAAAAGTGTTTTGTATGTTTTTAATTGTTATAAATTTATTGAGACTTGCTTTGTGACCTAACATATGGCCTATCCTTGAGAATGATCCTTGAGCACTTGAGGAAAATTGTATCCTGTTGTTATAGGGTGTAATGTTCTATAAATGTCTAAGTCTAATTCATTTATTGTATTATTCAAATTCTCTATTTCTTTATTGATCCTCTGTGTAAATGTTCTGTCCATCAGTGAGAGCGAGGAATTGAAGTTTCCAACTATTATCATAAATGTTTCTATTTCTCTTTTCAGAGTTTCCATTGTTTTCCTCTTATTTTGGACCACTCTGACTCAGTACATAAATATTTATTATTGCTATGTCTTTTTGTTGAATAGTTCCTTTTATTGATACATAGTGTCCTTTTTGTTTCTTTTAATTGTTTTACATTTGAAGACTAATTTGTTGGATATTGGTATAGCTACTCTTGCTTTTTTCTGATTGTTGTTTGCATGAAATATCTTTTCTCAACCTTTCGCTTTCAGCCTATGTTTATCCTTGGGCCTAAGCTGCATCTCCTGTAACAGCGTATAGATGGGTCCCATTTTTTAATCCATTCTCACAGTCTATGTCTTCTGATTGGGGAGTTAAATCCATTAACATTTAGTGTTATTACTGTAAGGGCAGCATTTTCTTCATCCATTTTGCATTTTGGGTTTTATATATCATATCTGATTTTTCTTCTTTATACCTCTAGTGATAGTCTTCATTTCTACACTCTTCTCCACACCTCTCTCTTCTGTCTTTTCTAGCTGTCTCCAGTGCTCTCTTTAGTATTTGTTGCAGAGTCAGTCTCTTGGTCACAAATTCTCTCAGTGATTTTTTTGTCTGAAAATGTTTTAATTTCCCCCTCATTTTTGAAGGACAGCTTTGCTGGATATAGAATTCTTGGTTGGCAGTTTTTCTCTTTTAGTATCTTAATACATCATACCACTGTCTTCTCAACTCCATGGTTTCTGTTGAAAAATCTACACATAGTCTTATTGGGCTTCCCTTGTACGTGATGAATTGCTTTTCTTTTGCTGCTTTCAAAATTCTTTCTTTCTCTTTGACATCTGAAATTCTGATTAATAAGTGTCTTGGAGTACATCTATTTGGACTTATTCTGTTTGGGGTATGCTGCTCTCCTTGGATCTGTAATTTTAATCTTTCATAAGAGTTGAGAAATTTTCAGTGATAATTTCCTCCATTATTTTTTCTCCTCCTTTTCCCTTCTCTTCTCCTTCTGGGACACCCATATCATGTATATTCATGCAGTTCATGTTGTCATTCAATTCTCTGATTCCCTGCTTATATTTTGTCATTCTTTTCACTATATTTTCTTTTACTTCTTGGATTTCAGATGTCCTTTCTGCCAGTTCACTAATCTTATCTTCTGCTTCTTGAACTCTAACATTGTAGGTTTCCATTTTTTTCATCTCTTCTACTCTGCTTTCCATCCCCATAAGTTCTGTGATTTGTTTTAACAGTCTTTTGATTTCTTCTTTTTTCCCCATCTCTTTCCTTCTTTATATCTTCCCTTAATTCATTGATTTGCCTTTTGATGAGGTTTTCCATGTCCACTTTAACATTCTGAATTAATTGTTTCAACTCCTGTATCTCATTTGAATTGCTGGTTTGTTCCTTTGACTGGGCTATATCTTCAATTTTCCTTATATGATTCGTTATTTTTTGCTGGCATCTAGGCATTTAATTTCTTTAATTAGTTTGTTGTTGAGATTGTTTTCACTTTTATACCTAGGATTGTTTTGCTCAAAGACTTTACTGTCTATCTGTTCTTTGACATTCAGTTCAGCTTATTCTAGACCTCTAGCTTAGAATTTAACAGATCAAAATTTTCAGTTCTTGTTTTCTTGTCTCTGGCCCTGCCTGTATGGTGCCACTTTTCTTTAGGTATATACCTATAGACCCCAGTCTGATTTTCCCAGACCAATCTGGCCTCCTCTCAGGAGGAAAGAGTTGCCTACATCAGTTTTCCCTGAGTGTGAGACCCAGAAGTTTGAAAGACTTTCCTCTAGACTCTGTGTTTTTCCTATCCTGCCTATTATGTGGTACTTGTCTGCCTGTGGGTCACACCAGCATAAGGCAATGTGTTACCTTTGACTTCAGCAGACTCGCCCTTCTGGGGGTGTGGTTGAGACAGAGAATAGGTTGTAGGCTGACTTTAATGGCTTCACTTTTCCAAGCCCTGGGGTCTGAATTCCTTGCAGGAGGGTTTCCACCTGAGCTGGGCCCCACCCCTATCCTATTCAGGCACAGCCTCCAGACAAGCTCTCATACAAGTTTAATTCTGCCTTTTCCTGGGACAATGGAGATGGAGAAGCCTTGCAGTTGTATACAAAGAGCAGTCAAGCTGTAGAAACACAGCCACAAAAAAGAAAAGTAAAAAATCCTCCTCAAAAAAGAAAAGTAAAAAATCCATTCCTCAGGTTTACCAATCAAGAGCTTAAATTGGTACATTGCTGTTTGTATTTCCAGGTCCTATGTGCTCCCTCCTTTCCTTCAGGGCACAAACCCTTTCAAGTATTTTCTGCTGTCCAATCAAAAAAAAAAAAGAACTCCCTTTTTTTCTTTTTCCATCATCCCTGACCCCTCTGTGTTGTGGCAAAAAAACAGCCACCTCAGCTTTTACTCGGGGTTCAGCTAAGCTGGGGGCCTATTTTTGTTGTCATAATTTGTTAATTAATTCTACAAATTGAAGCTTGCTTGGACTCAGCCCCCTGCTGCTAGTAAACTCTCTTTCCTGTCCCCTCTGGGAACCAGTCTTTGATGGAGGGGCAATGGCCATTGTAGTTTAGGAGATTCACAGTTCTGGGAGGGGTTGCAGCTGATACAGCTTGTCCAGACTGGCATATGCTGTTTGTCCAGTCACTGTTGTGGTCCCAGCAGTTCTTCTCTACTGTTCCTGTTTATTTATTAGCTGATTTGAAGGACGAACTAAATCCCACACTTCACTAAGCTGCCATCTTGGCTCCTTCTCCCTCTTCTAGTGTCTTCTTGATCTCCTTTATGTCATCAACCATCCCATGTATTTCATTTGATAGAGCAATAGGAACATCTTTATTTAGTTTTTCCAAAGTCTGCATCCCTTCCAGTGTTTTAATTGGATCATTAGGCTGGGCCATATCTGTCAGCATTTTGATGTGCTTAGTGGTCTTCTGTTGCCTTTGAGGCATGTAAATATCATAGTAGTGTTACTTTGGCAGCTGATTTCCTTCAGTAAGCCAAAGCTTTGTGTTTTCAGGATGGATGTGAAGCAGGATGTGGGCTATGGTGCAGGTACAACAGTGTGGTGATGAGTTGCCATGAAGATACAAGCACTGAAGACCCCTTGCAAAATGATTCACTGTCTTTGCATCCAAAATACATACATATATATACATGCCTATCTATATTTAACTGTTTTACAAACAAGGCATGCACACACATATTTGCACAGACTCTGCATATATATATATATACACACACACTACATATACATATACATACATGTTAATATTTTTTATGCTTCATGCCAAATCTACTCAATGCTCTGTCAAATGGCTATGAAGGGTAATTATCCAGAAGAATTCTGAAATTTCATGTTCCCAAATTCAAATATCTAGGTTCTTGAACATACCACAAGTAAGAATTCAAGGGAAAAACACAAATCAAGCAAACTGGTAGAAAGCGCATTTAGTACACATGCAAGAAGGGCATGCAGGGCGGCTGCCGTGGCTCAGCAGGCAGAGCTCCGACCTGCCGTGCTGGAGGTCTGGAGTTCGATCCCTGGTGCCTCCTGCCCATATGCAAATTAAAAAAAAAGAAGGGCATGCAGACAGTCTTGCAAGAAGTGAGAGGTAAGAGGCAAGAGGCTTGCAATGCTGGTACAGTCTGATTGTTTTGCTTAGTGTTACTTATTCCTCTCTCCTCTCCTTGTTAGATCAAAGTGATTTATTAACAAGAATTTTCTATAACCCAATCCATTACATTTCATATTTGCAAAGCAAGCCTTTGAAAACATATAAGTCATGGCTCTTTCTCCTACAGTCCTATTTCTACAAGGTGGTGCCTGTTGGGTATATAATGCATTTGGGTGGGATGGCTTCTGCCTGGTGTTTTGCATAGGTAGGTAGCCCCAGGAAGTCTGTTGGTACATAACAGTCTGTCCTGGCCATGATAAGCCATCCTTGTTCAAGGTAACTTTTTCATGGTGTCTCCTCTCCCCTCTCAGGTACCTGCTCTAGCCTGCTTTGTTCAAACCAAAGGAAAAGCACAGAGCCTGCATCTGCATTACAGTACTCAATTATTTACCTTATTGGTAGCTTTCATTTCAAGTGTCTCAGCTTTGGAAGTAGCAGCAATGTCTTGAAAGTTCATTCATATTACACAATGTACTCTGTATACTATGATACATGCAGGTTGCTTATCCTGTTGTAGAGAATACAAGTATCTTTGATATAATCTGCCATTCTTTATTTTTTTCTTTTTCAACAAATCTTAACATTTGTGTATTTAACTCTATAGCTGGCATCCCATGGCTAACCTACATTTGTACCCATTTATCCAACTTTCAACTTTAGAGTGTTGTGCTTACTAAAGACAGTCCTTGATGTTTATTAATGAAGGATCCTGGGTCAGTCCATAATTAACCCACCCCAAGTCCAAAGTTGTCTTGATAACTGAAACTTGATCTAACCAAAATGTGGCTGCCTGACATGCACAACAGCTTAGATTTTAACTTGTAAGTGACCTATAACTTTTTGTTTTACTAAAAATCATGTACATCATATTAGAGCTGCCATTTTCTTACCTACATTCTGTGACTAAGTATACATTAAATTTGTGTATGATCAATGATTAGATGATCTCTAATTACATCCTCTGGGATCATTGTGCTCGTTATTCTGAAACCTGTCCATCGTTTAATGATATAAAACTATCATAATTACTGCAGTTTGGGAAACAGATTTTTGAACCAACAGGCCATTTGATTTCCTGCTACACATCTAGTAATAAACTTTTTCTCTCTTTGAAGCCCTGGTGTCTCAGGAGCTGGTCATATGAGAACACGGGCAAGAATCCATATTCTCAAATACCATTTGAACATTATTTACATACTGCCTTTGTTCAGTAACAATTCAACATATGGCTTTTTACCTGCAGAGGTCAGTTCATAGTATTGCATTTTATATTCCTACAGTTATCCACTTGTTTGTTCAACAAGTACTGAACTGATATTAAAATGGGGATATTTTGTGCACTTAAATCATTAGAATGTTGCTTGTATCTATGGCTGATTATGTGAAAATCAATTGAGGATATTGCCTTCAACAATGATTGAAGTCTCTTGCAATAAATTGAAATATTTAAAGGGAGAAACCATTATTTCAATAGTCCAAAGACAGAATTTCCAACTATACCCCAGCCGTCAAGTTTCTCCATGGGAAGTCATTGTAAACTTTCATCAGAGTTCTCAGCTTGCAGCCTGTGCTATGGAATTTGGACTTGCCCATCACCATAGAAACATGACAAATTCTTATAAAATCTCATAATATTTACAGATATCACCTGTCTGTTTTGTTTCCCTAGAAAATCCTAACTAATACAACTCCTTAGGACACTTCTGAGCCCAGATGCAAGATTGTTATGGCAGTTTATCACAGGTTCCAGAATAGGTTTTGCCTCTATTTTTGTATCTCCAGTGGATGGTTTCTACTGGAAAGGAGGGCCTATTTTACTCCTCAAAATGACATACATTGTTCTCAAATCCAATAGCTGATTTTAATCACTTTATTCAAATGCAGAAATACTGAAATCTAGAAGCTCCAGTTGGAACTTGTCATATATCCCCATAGTCTTCTCTGTTAAAGGGCTTTCTTCAATTACCCTAACCCCAGGCTGCAGGTTGAAAATTGAAGGGTATTTGAGAATATGAACAATGGAGCAAATCTAGTCTCTCATTTACCCTAATCCAGAATATGCTGCTATATGATTTGAGAATCATTTACATTAAGAGGGAGACATTTTACTTTATGTTTTCTTTGGGAGCAGCCAAGTCAAAAGACTGCAAAGCAGATCACTTTGGCATCTTGTAGTTCATAGTTAAAGAGGGGAGAGTTAAGTTCCAAGGCCTAGCAGAATATTATTTTGACCCTTCAGTCCTGGGTTATCAGTGAAAAATTCTCCTAATGCAACACTCAGTTACAGTAAATGTTTTATAATTAATGTAAAGTTAAATTATTCATTCCCATTGTCCCAGTTGCTTCCCACCAAAAATTCTCACTTTAATTTCATACATCTATAACAGTAATGTGTCCAAATGATTTTATTTACCTCACAAGTTTTATAAAGGGAAATGGAAAAACATGAATGAATCCCATATACGGTACCCCTGATGTAAAAATTTTGGAAAAATCAATTCAATGAGCCTCTTCTGGCACATTATTACTCTAAAAGTTGCACAGAATGTTTTTATAAAATCAGAATAAATCATAAAATAGCTAAGAGGGAGCATGGGTATAATTCTGAGCAGTCTACATTTATCCCTAAGGAAATCATGGTAGCACTCACAGTCAAGTTCTTGTTTTCCTTTTCTTTATATATATAATTAGATAGAGAGAGACAGGGGGCAGACAAAGTTTAGGGCACACTCCAACTACAGTGACAGGTGAAGACCAATACTCAAACATTCCAGTTCCTAAGACACTTGAATACATCTTGCAGCATGTGGACATTATGAACTCCAAGGTGCTGGGGTATGGCTCAGATTCCAAGATAGAAAATATTTCATGAAGGTAGTTCAGCTCCTCAGTGTGAAACAAGCTTTGCAATTCTAATAATTTGTTAATTTTTCAATTCCTGGGCACAATGTTCTCTTTTTATAGAAGTAGCTGAGAGACATTTACAAGAAATAGACACAATAAAGACTTATTTACTTACGGGAAGGAGCAACCATCCCCACCCCAACAACTGGCAGGAATTCCTTAGGGCATGTTCCAAAGAGTATGTGGTGGAGGAAGGGCCTCAATCATCCCTTTGTTAAGCAACTCCTCTGCTGGTCTTCTGCCACTCCTCCAGTTCCCTGCAGTATATACTGGGAACACTGGCTTGGGCTGGTAATGCTCCCAGCTGGATATGTGACCCTGAACAGATCACTCTCCTTCAGAATTCCCAACCAAATTCACCAGCAAACTGTGGATATTTCCTGAATAGAGGCTGTGGGATGAAGGAGGAAAAGACCCAGGTGGGTGACACCTGCAGAGAGAATCACAGTGGAATGCAGATTAAGCATCTTAATCTGCATTTTAAGCATCACAATGCAATGAGCCAGATAGTTGAAAGGTGTGAAAAAGAGCTTGTTTCCCAGGCCTAATAGGGACTGAGGAATCTGAGTCTGGACCAGAAGTGTCTCCCACTCCTGTTCTTTCTGCAGAGACTTCCTTCTGGATAGCTTCCCTGTGACTGTCCTGGAGTCCACTTCATGCTGCTTGGCATTGAGGAGTTTCAGCCCCACCTCAGAGATTCATCCAGAGGGAGAGGAAGTGGTGCATTCTCCAGTGGGCATTCAAACCCACTTCCCCACGCCATGATGACTCAAATTGTCCCAGAAATGTCGTGCAATTCAGTTCCCAAGAGCCTGTTTCTGCTTTCACACTAAAAATGGAGCTTTGTCCCCATAGGATCCACCAGGGATGCAGCTCAACTCTTGGATATCTTGGCCATTTGCAGTGAGTAAAATGCTTTCTCTCCATTCCTGCTTTTGAGGCGGCATCTTTGCGACTGACTCCTCTGAGAAGTTTTTTTCCTGAAATAGTGACCACTGAACCTTTCTCTGCACTGTTTCCATGTGATTTATTCATTTTCCTCTGATATTTAAGGAAGGCTTACTTTTCCAGAGTATTTGTTCATTGAGGGAATTGCTGGTTTAAAATCTTGCATGCTGTAAGATCTTTTTATGGATCCAGGATTGTTCCTGGAGAAAATCCTGGTAGAGAGTCAGAAAAAGGGAGGAAACATCTACAACACTGAAATAAATATGCAAAATATTGGAAATTTCCAGCAAGATAAGTTGGGGACAGGGTGGTCCTGGCTGAGCCACATGGGAGCCTGAGGGGAAAGGGTGAGTGGTGTCCCCCATATAGACTTTCATAACTTTTTAATGGTTCATTTTTCCTGCAATGATAACAAAGTTTAAAAATGTTAAGAAATGTAACTACAAATATTAGAAATCCCAACATTTGTTTTAATTATAGCTATGTTATTAACACATAGAACCAAAATTTACTATATGTTTTACTTTCCTTTTTAATGGAAGCAAGCTTATCAATAAAATTTTTGACATATACTTCTTAATTTCTTTTTTAATTGAGAAAATTGTCATGTTGGAAAATTTCTCAGGATCCAATGATGATCTCAAATTATTCTAAAATAAGTACAGCTTACTGAAATGTCTTTCATGTCACTGTGACTGATATTGTTTGTAAAATATATAGACAGATCAATAGATAGTGGTCATGCTTGCTCAGCATGAGAATGTACTAACACCACTAAATTGTACAGTCTAAAAGGAATTATTTTATGTTTTGTGAATTTCAGCTTAAGATAGGTATATGTCGTCTACTGTTAGGTAGTTGATAAGCAATGAGCCCACCACATGGGAAGAAGGGAACCACCCAAGGCCATCTCCAGGAGGATAGAACCAATTTTAACTGATGGTTAAATTGAGCAAACTGCAGTCAGAATATCCCACCCTTAACAGATGATTGAATGGTTAAATTAAGCAAATTGCAGTTAGAATATTCCATCTTTAATGGATGGTTAAATGGTTGAATTAAACACCTGTTAAAGTAAGAGACAAAGCCACAAATTAAAAACCCCGAGAAAGCCCCCTAATAATGTGTTTGCAATATTACCATCAGCTGGCCCCATAAAAACCTAAACTGGAACTATGACCAGGCCCAACCCTGGTTCTTAACCAGCTGAGCCCGTCCTTCTCTAGGATGTATTCCTTCCTTTCTTTACTCTCTGTTTTTTAATAAATCACCTTTCTCTTCCAGCTTCAACTCAAGTTTCAATTCTTTGTCTCAGGAGTCAAGGACCTGGACTCCTGGTCAGATAAGGAAGGGCCAACACTTCAAATTATAATAAATTTGCACTAAGTAAAATTTGTGCATAAGAGTAATCTGTTTTAGAAAAATGCCATATAATGTTGATTTCAGTACCTACTATTGCATTCTGCTTAACACTATCTAAAATGAAATTCCTTGGGGACTTAAATTGTTAGCATATTTAAAAACTGAGGGTAGACAGTGGTAGCTCAGTGGCAGAGTTCTCACCTGCCATGCTGGAGACCTGGGTTTGATTTCCAGTGCCCGCCCATGTATAAAAAAACTGATTCAGTGACTGTTTTTTGTATTCAGTGAAATTAAATTTGTACTGTTAAAAATTCAAAACATGAAAGCACCTAATTTAATTTTTACATCTCTATTTGAAGGATGAAATTAGCACATCCATAATCTCAAATTTTGTATGCCTCTTTCCCATAATAATGGTCCATAAGTTCTTTTTCTTATGCTTTCAAACTTGAAAATAATAATTCATGTGTCTGTTAAATTTCACATGAATGAATTCTTCCAAAGTTACTTTCTCTCACTTGTAGCAAGCAAGGAAATAGGCCTTTTAGTAATCATTCACCTTTATTGTCAGGTGTGAGAAAATAAAACCTAACAAACAAAATGGATTCTGTGGCATGGGGGCACCTTCAGTGCCTCTCCTTCAGATGCTTTTCTGACAGGACCTGATGTGACAGCAAGATAGTGAGCACAAATATGCCAAGACCTTGCCTGCCAGAGGCCAGACCAGATAACCTTGACCATGAAGTCATGATCTTCACCAGTCTGATATCTCCTGGTGATGTCTGTGGCAACAGGTCACCCCACCCCTCTTGGTGTGGTTTTTCCTTTAAAACCACAACCTGTAAGAGAGTTGGAGCCATTTTTCCTTTCCTTTTGCTAGTGGATTTTTCTGGCTCCCACCTGCCTGCTCTACCTTTGCTCTCTGTTTCTTTCTCTTTAGCAATTAACTATTAAACTTTAACTTCCTGTCTCATGTGGAATCCTTTAGCAACCCTGCGCCTAACATTTGTATTTTGTCAGGTTTGCTTGTCAAGCTTTATTAACTACTTTGGGTTCAATATAGTATCCCAGAAAAAGTTGCATAAATATTTGTATAAATAGTTGCATAAAGGAACTTTAACTCCAAATAAGTATATTCCTTCAAGTATTGTATATACCTCAAATGCACCTAATATCATATATATATTTGATGACTGTTCATTTGAGTGTAAAGTAACATGATTACATTTGATCCCATCCCAGATTATCATCTAAAGGTAAATTCCAGCATCCTATAAAACCCTAACTTCCTTTTTTGCAAATCCCTGTCATGACCAAGTTCTTACTTCGTCCTCCCTCCAAATAGACTGTTAAAGGGGAAAGAGATGGAAGACTCTGGCCACCTTCTCTATTCACATCAACTGAAACACCCATGTGCAGACTAACAAAAGACAGACAAGTACAGAATATTGGAACTGAGATCTGAGCCACCACCTGAGGCCACATAAAGTTATTTCAAACATGATTCTCCAGTAGCATGCCTCTCTTTGGAGGATGACATATATATAAGTGAATGTCTTTCTTAATGACTTTTAGCCTTGGTCAAATGATGTTACTCTTCTGAACAGGCAGCAAGGGAAGGGGTTCCTGTGAAAAAGTAGACAAATAGCCTACTCTTCCCACAAACACCACAAAAGCACTCAGGACACCAAAGGCCTAATGCTATTTATGTAATATTCATATTTTTACTCCTTACATGGGCAATTACTTTCACAACTTTTGTTGAACTGCTATTTATTTTTTTTCATGCCACAATATAGTTTAAATATCTTCTGTTTATATTGACTGAAGGCTATTTTCAATATTACTGCTGTATACCACATTTAACTGCTTTTCTTCATTTGTTTTGAGACTCTTCACAGATCTTTGTTATAAATAATGGTGGGATAAACATTCTTCATCATACTTTTTGTCTTGTAACTATATACTGAATATAATTATCTAAAGTGAGTCCCTCTGGTCTTTCCCATTCTAAATTCCTCATTCAGTTTAAGTTCTTATCATTTTAAAAATATGTTGTGCATTCATTTCTGTTTTTCTCAAAGTGTTTATTTCCTTTATGATTTCTTTTATGACTCATTGGTTGTTTAAAAGTATTCTTTAATTTTCACATATTTGAATTTTCCAGTTTGTCTTCTCTTACTGACTTTTAGATTCACTTCATTTTGGTCACAGAAGATTCTTATGATTTCAGTGTTTTTAGAAATGTCATAGAGTTACATATGGTCTGATATAGAGAACGTAAATGTGTAATTGAGATGAATGTGTATTTTTCTGGGTCTAGTTTGTTTATAGGTTTGAAAAGTCTTCTTTCCACATTGATCTTCTGTCAAATTTTTCTATCCATTTATGAAAGTGGGTAACTTTATTTTTGTGAAATGGTCTCTCCCTTCAAATGGTCGTATATTTTGGTTTTCTGTTGTTGTGTGCATATATATTTATAATTATATCTTCTCGAATATTTACCCTTTTATAGATATATACTTACATATCTCATAATAATAACTGACCTAATTTTGTCTGATATTTCTTATAGCCAGCCCAGCTCTCTTTTGGTGACTGCATGCAATATTGTTAATTTTTTTTTGCCATTCTTCCACTTTCAACCTATTTGGGACTTTGTGTCTAAAGTGGGTTGCATAGACAGTGTTCTATCATTTTTTACTCATTATGCAAATCTCTGTGTTAATTACAATCTAATGCATTTTCATTTAACGTAATTATTTATAAGAAAGGGTTTATACTGTGCCTTTTGTTAGTTGTTTTCCAACAATATTTTTGATTACTTAATTCCTCCACTACTGCCTTTATTGGTGTTTGAGTTCTATAGAACAGATTTTAATTCCCTTCTCAGTATATATATATGTGTGTGTGTGTGTGTGTGTGTGTATAACCTTTTATTGTGAAATATTTTTAAACTTAAAGAACATTTGGAAAAATAATGCAAACTCAAACAGAATACACCAATTTTAACATATTCCCATATTTGCTCTATCATTTTGTTTATTCACTTATCTTTAATTTCCTATTCATGTGAGAGTACTTTATGTATATCATGCTCTTTAAACACAGTATTTCCATGTAAATTTCTTCAAAACAAGGTTATTCATTTATGTAATCACTCTTAAGTACAGCTATGAAGTTCAAGAAATTTAATATTGATATAAACTCATAGTATAAGTTCCAGTTTTTTCATGTGTCTCGTGAACTTTGTTTTCGAAGTTTAAAGAGCAGATTTATTTGGAGAAAACAAAAAACCCACAGCTCAAAGGATGGGGATTTGGCATCTCAAGACATCTCCCAGAAATGAAATCTATAGATTACAAATAACTTTCATAGAAGATATTTTTGTACAAATTTTACATTTATTTAAGAAAATAAATCCCTGTTAAAATAGAAATAGGTGAAGAGAGTAAAGAAATGGGAAAGAACAGCTTTGGATACAACTCTTTGAAAGATGAGTAATCATACAAAGGGCAGATCCTCTTACTGAGGAAACATCAAACTGCTTTCCAGAGTGTCTGTACCATTTCACATTCCCACCAAGTGTGTGGATGTCTGCCTCTTTCTCCATATTCCCTTCTGTACTTGTCACTTTGTGTCTTTTTGCTATAATGGCCATTCTAGTGGATGTGAAATGATATTTCATTGGGGTTTTAATTTGTGCTTCCCTAAGAGACAATGAAATTGCACATCTTTTCATATGCCTTTTGACCATTTGTATTTCCTCTCCTGAAAAGTGTCTGTTAATGTCTTCTGATCATTTTTCAATTGGTTGTTTGTCTTTTTGGTGTGAAGTTATAGAATCTCTTTATATATTCTGGATAATATGCCTTTATCTGATATGTGGTTTTCAAATATTGTCTCTTATTGTGTAAGTTGCCTTTTTACCTTCCTGACAAATCCTTTGATGCACAAAGTGTTTAATTCTGAGGAGATACCAATAATCTATTTCCTTTTTCATTGCTTGTGTTTTGGGTGTATGGTGAAAGAAACCATCTCCTATCACAAGATTTATATTTCCCTACATTTTAATTTAATATTGATATAAAACTTTAAGTTTTATATTTTGGCATAAAATTTCCAGTCTATGTTCCAGGTTTTTTTTGTATGTTCTACTAACATGTTTTTGAGTCTTTTCCATTGTTATGTCCCATTGAGAATCATGTATTGCATTAATTATTTTGATGCTTTAGATGCTCTTGTTTCCTTAAATGTGGAAAAATAAAAGCTTTCCCTTTTCAGTGACTCCCAAGGATACATTTCAGTGGGAATAGTGAAGCTCATAATGCTGTACATACCCTTACCACTATCCATTACCAGAATTTTCTGATCACCTCAAGTGGAAACCATAAACCCAGTAAGCATTATCTCCTGGTTCTCCTCCTCTCCCTCCCATAACTTGTACTCTACTTTCTGTAACCCATGAGTTTGTATATCCTACGTAATTTCTATAAGTGGAATCATGTCTCAATTATTTCTTCAGTTCCAGATTATTTCATTCACATGATGTCTTCAAGTTTCATCAGTGTGTGTTGGCTTATATCACAACTTTATCCCTTTTTGGAACTGAGTGATATTAAATTATATGTACACACATACCATGTTTTGCTTGTCCATTCACCTATGGATGGGTATTTAGGATGTATCCATCTTTTTGGCTATTTTCTTCACAATACTGCTATAAAGACTGGTGTATAAGCATCTCTCTAGTCCCTGTTTCTAATTATTTTGAGTATTTACCTAGATGTTGGATTCATATGCCAGTTTTATGTTTAAGTTTTTAAAGAACTGCTAAACTGTTTCCTATAGCAACTGCCATTTTACATTCTCAACAATAATGTATGAAGATTCCTATTTCTCAGCATCCTTGCCAGAAATTAATATATCCTGTTTCTTAAATAATAACCATGCTTGTGGTGTAAAGTCATGTCTCCTTGCAGTTCTGATTTAATTTCCCTAAATTCTTCTTTTAAGGAAAACTGTTAGAAAGTTTATTGAGATTTCATTGAACTTGCAGTTTGCTTTGGATAGAATTGATATATTAACAATATTTGATTTTCTTATCTTATCAGTGAAGAGAGATATTCTACTTTAGGTCTCATTTAATTTCTTTCAATGATTTTAAATGTGTCATGTACAAGCCCTTTACACCCATGATTAAGTTTGTTCAAAGATAGTTGATTCCTTCTTTTGTAATAATAAATGGAATGATTTATTGTTTTCATCACTGGATTTTTTTTACTACTGTTTAGAGCCACCACTGATTTTTGTATGTTGATATTGTACCCTGCCACTTTTCTGAATTCATTAACTCTTACAGCTTTGTTGTAAAATTTGGAATTGTCATCTGCAAATAATGAAAGTTTTACTTTTTCCTTTCCAATTTTATTTCTATTGCATGCAAGATTACTCTGGTTGGAACTTCTAGTACACTGTGGAGTAACAATGTTGATATTGGGTATTCCTGATCTTACAGAGAACATTTTCAGTATTGCAACATTGAATATGATGTGAGCTCTTACATGTCTTTTATCATGTTGAGAAATTTACTTCTGTTCCTAGTTTTCTAAGTGGTTTATCAAGAAGGGGTGATAAGGACTTTGTGAAATGCTTTTTCAGTATCATTTGAAACAGCCATATTTTTTCTTATTTCTGTTGATGTGTATTCACAAATTAATTGGTTTTCTTATGTTGAAATATTCATGAATGCCTGAGACAAATCTCACTTGATCAGGGTATACGATTCTTCTGATGTGCTAGTATTTTATTTAAGATTTTTATATCTATATCCATAGGGCTATTGGTCTACAATTTTATCTCATATATTTATCTGGCTTTGCTGTTAAGATGATGTTGGCCTCAGAATGAGTTAGAGGTTGTTTTCTCTTCCTTTCTTTGATGCATCCCATAACTTTTGGCTTGTTGAGCTTTCTTTTTCATTCACCTCAACATATATCCTATTCCCTTATGTGAATAACTATACATTATTTAAGAATATGTGATTTATTTCCACATATTTTAAATTTTCCACTGCTTATCTCTTATTGATTTCTAGCATCATTCCACAGTGGCTGTAGAAGATTCAGTTTAATTTCAATAATTTTAATTCATTGAAACTTTATATATCTACCTTAGATAATGACTGTGTGCACTATGGTAGATTATTCCGCAGTCATTGACTAAATTGCTCTACTCTTCTATGCTTGGGCTAGTTGGCTTATAACATCATTTAAATGTTCTATTACCTTGTTGTTCTTCTTTTTAGATGCTCTATCCATTATTGAAAGTGCTATATTGTGATTTCCTTCTATACCGAAGATTTCCCTTCAAAGTTGTCAGTGTTTTTCTTCACATATTTTGTGGTACTTCTATCAGGTTCCTAAATTTATAATTGTTATATCTTCTTTAATTGATTTTTATATGTTTATTTTATCTTTCTTTGTCCTTGTGAGAGCTTTTACTTAAAGTTTATTTTATCTGATATTAGTATTGCTGCTCCAACTATCTCTAGGTTATTATTTCCATGGAATATTTTCTCTTTCAGCTTAACTTGAATTCGAGGTGAGTGTTTTGGGAAAAATATGTATTTATTCTTTTTATACATTCTGCCAATGTTTACCTTTTGACTGTAGAGTTTAAATCATTTACATTTAACATCTTCATGCCTTCTCTCCAGGCTTCTGATTTCAAATAGCTTCCCTTGTGCATTTTCTTTCTGCAAAACCAAACATCTGGATCTCTGTCAGCTTTGTGCTTTTGAATTCCTTTCGACTTACTATTTAAAGCCCTCCATTGACTATATTAAACATCATTCATTGTGGAAGACATTCCTCTCAGGTAATTGCAGAGGCAATAAGCCTCAAACAAAATCAGTGTGCTGATGATTTAAATCTGCAGCAACAGATAGGCCTGTACTTCCTTGATCTGCACTAGACTTGGCCAAGTTGACATATGAGTCTTTCACAGTGTCCACCTGTTATCAATTTGGCAGCTATACACATCATCTTAAACCATACATAATTTCTAAATTGAAAGTAATAAAAGGCATATATTTCCCTTAATAATACTCAATTCTCCTGAAAAAACACACTAAATTTTTCTGTACAAAAATACATTCATTTTATCATAATATCACAAAAGATTTAAACCATTTCAGTAAAAATGTAAATTTGATACCAACTAATTTTTTTTTTAATTTCATCAAGTCAGTTACCAATATGTTCATCCCTAAGGCAAAATTCTTCGCTGGCTCTGAAATTATAAAACTCAGAACAAGTTATTTGCTTCCAGTATTTAAAGAAGGAACAGTTATATGGTAAGTGATTTGATTAACATTAGAAAAATTGAAAAGAAAATAGGGGTCACTGGACCTATATGGTTACTAAAACCTATAGGGCAAACTTCATTAGATTTCAGAGCCTGAGATTTATTTTTCCTCAGGGTTTTAGAAAGTGATATTCCCACTCTTTGCAAGAGGTTATGCAGCAGCTCTGCTTTCTCCAGACACTGGGATATGGGGAGGCAATTTTAGTTTTTAGGAGCTGGGAAAGTTTTTTATTTTATTTTTTTAAGTACCAAAAAAACACCAATTGAATGCAAACATTCATATTTTGATCATTTTGTTCTACATATATAATCAGTAATTCCGAATATCATTACATAGTTGCATATTCATCATCATGATCATTTCTTGGAACATTTGCATCTATTCAGAAAAAGAAATAAAGTGAAAACAGAAAAAAAAATTATACATACCATACCCCTTACCCCTCCCTTTCACCGACCACTAGCATTTCAAACTAAATTTATTTTAACATTTGTTCCCCCTATTATTTATTTTTATTCTGTATGTTCTACTAATCTGTTAACAAGGTAGATAAAAGGAGCATCAGACATAAGGTTTTCAGAATCACACAGTCACATTGTGAAAGCTATATCATTATGCAATCATCTTCAAGAAACATCGCTACTGGAACACAGCTCTATATTTTCAGGCAGTTCCCCCCAGCTTCTCTGTTATGTCTTGAATAATAAGGTGGTATCTACTTAATGTATAAGAATAGCCTCCAGGATAACCTCTCAACTCTGTTTGGAATCTCTCAGTCATTGAAACTTGTCTCATTTCACTCTTCTCCCATTTGGAGACAATATTTTTTTACTTCACCCTCCTCAAGCTTCTGGATGGCACCCAGATTTCCAGCCATCTTCAGGGCAAATATTCAACCCCTTCAAAACAATAGAATGACAGCCAGGCTCTGTGCAAACCCCAGAGGAATGTACTCCATCTTCTCTGAGGCCTGAGATCACAAAACTCCCAAACATCAAGGAGGAAAACCTACCTACACCCTCTGGGATAGCTCATCCATTCCACATACATGGATGAATCTGCTCTCCTGGCTTCTACTTTTGTGACTCCAGACTGCAGCTTCCATAGTTCTGCCTTTGAATTCATTTTTCTTTCAATATGCATCTTTTCTATGCCTTTTAGTCTAGGTTGGCAATGATTTAATTTACAGGTCTCAGAAAAAATTCATTGACTTGGCATTTGGCATACAGGAATCAAAGCCATTAGACAATAGGACCCTCCACAAATTCTTTCTGGGTAGCTCCATCTACAATCCTGGCTTGTCCTGTAATGGCTGATTTGTTCTACGTTTGATTAAATCCTCATGTGTGGCACTATTCCCTATGGCTTCCCTATTCAGAGGCCCAGAATTTTCAATACCATCAATTTCTGTTTTCATTGTACCCAAGAGTTCACCTCTCAGTTTATTCCTTTCCTATTTCATTTTGTTATAATCTACAAGAAGAAACCAGACTGTATTTCCCAAATTTAATTTGTAAATCTCTTAAGTTAAGTACACAGATAGTGCATTCAAATTCTCCCTTCCATCCAGGACCAGAATTTAATTTATCCAAAGTCTCTGTCACTGTGAAAAAAGGGGTTGGCTTCTTCTAATTTGCAGGGATGTATTCATCATTTTGACCTAAGGAATCATCAGAGATATCTTTAAACTCCACATTTCTACCATCTAAGCTTCTTCTATTAAGTGACTCACAATTATCAAAAAGATTCCAATATGTTTGATATTTGCAAACTCATCAACATGCTTATTTGCTACAAAAATCTATTTTTATTTATTAAAGCTGTGAGAATGTTAGGAATAGACTGGTTTCTATAAGGGGGATTTGTTAAGTTAGAAATTAACATTTCCAAAGGGTTTCACCATCACATTTTGAAGGCATATGGCAATTTCTGCTTACCTCCTCTCCTGGCTTCTGATTTCAAATGGCATCCTCTGTGGTGTTTCATTTCTGCATCTCTAAATGACTGGTAATTTGTCATCTCCGAGCTTTTGAGATCTTTCTAACTTCTCTTTTAAAAACTTCAACTGAATTGCTTAAAACTCACTCACTGTGATCAGACTTTGATTAAAGATATGGAGGAAGCTGACCTGGATAGGACTAACATAAATCAAAATGTAAGGTAAAGGATGATATGGTCTATATTTTAAAACTTCAACTTTTGTGTCAGACCAAAGGGAATGGTGTTCATTTAGTGCAAAAATTATATTTCAGGTAGCACATTATCTAATTTAATTTGTATGGTGAGCTTATTCAAACACCATAATTACTTAGAATCTTGGATAGGATCCTTGATCTTGTTAGTTTTTACAGGTTAGAGGGATGCCCTGTTACATCCCAGAGTAATTTGGGCAGAGAATGAAAAGTACTTGCAAAGTCCCCTTGGTTAAGTGGAAAGAAAGGAGGAAATATTACACTTCTCTATCTTAGGAATTTCTGATATTCTTGCAAGCTATGTGGACAACCATTTCATTATGCTTAATCCCTGATTTTAAGGCTTGTTGCTAGGAAATTATTCTTGCTAAGAGGCTAAGCCTGCTGAGAGTTATGCCTAAGTGTCACCCCAGTCAAACTATTTCGTTGCTTACATGTGGTCTTCTTACTCTAAAGCCAACTGAGCAAGTGAACTCACCGACCATGCCCCATAAATGTAAAATGACTCCCTGGGGTGTAAATAATGCTGCCAGTGTGGGACATGACTCCTGGGGATGAGCCAGGAACAAGGATTATGGTTGAAAGAGCTTTCTTGACCAAAAGGGGGAAAAGAGAAATGAAATAAAATAAAGTTTCAGTGGCTGAGAGATTTCAGAGTTGAGATGTTGTCCTGGAGATTATTCTTATGCATTATATAGATATTGCTTATTTGTTTGTGGTGTATTGGGGTGGCTAGAGGGAAGAACCTGAAACTGTTCTTCTGCATTCCTTCAACCTTGACTCCTGAAAATGATTGTATAACTATATAGATTTTACAATGTGACCATGTGATTTTGAAAACCTAGTGGCTGGCACTTCCTTTATTGAAGTATGGAAAGATGAGTTAAAAAATAAGGACAAATAAGAAATCAAATAATAAATAAATATTAGGGTGGGGGTAAAGGGTAAAAAATTGGGTACACTGCAATATTAATGGTTAGTGATTGAGAGTAAGAGATATGGAATGTAGGGGTTTTTTCATTTAAGAGATTGTTCTACAATTTTCTTCCCTTCAAGTATCTTTGCCTGGAGTTATTATTAGTGTGAATTTGGCTTCATAGAATGAGTTAAGTAGCTTTCTCTCCTCTTCAATTTTTTGAAGGATTCAAGTAGATTGATATTAATTCTTTCTTGAATGGTTGATAGAATTCATAGGTTAAGCCATCTGGTTCTGGGCTTTATTTTTTGGCCGTTTTTGAAAGACTGATTCAAAACTTTCTTATGATTAGTTTGTTAAGGTCTCCTATTTCTTCTCAAATCATGTTTGTTGTTTATTCTTTTTTAAGATGTTCACCATTTCATTTAAGTTTTCTAGTTTGTTAGAATATATATATTTTGGAGGGTGCATGGTCTGGAAATTGACCCTGGGTCTCCTGCATAGAAGGTGAGCATTCTAACACTGAACCACCCATGCACCCTGTTAGCCTATATTTGTTGATAGTATTTTCTCATTATCTCCTTTATTTCTGCATTGTCAGTAGTTATGACCTCTTTCCCATATCTGATATTTATTTGCATACTCTCTCTTTTTAAATATATCTGCCTAGCCAAATGTCCATTTATTTGATTCATTTTCTCAAAAGAAACAAAACCAATGTGTGATTTTAATTCTTCACTTTAATCTTTTCATATTCTCAACTTCCCATTTTCACATATTCTTTCTCCAAAAATAATGGTAAAATGACTCCCCTTTCTTCATATCCATTATATAATTTTCTTCACCTGAGAAATCCTCTTTCTTGTAGCTGTCCAATTCTTAACTCCAATCTTGTGTTCTCTGGGTCTGCTGGACCTATTCTGGTGCACAATTTCCCATGCCATTGCATGTTCTCTTCTTCTGCCTCAGATTGGTTGCCATATGTGAGTTGTCCCTGTCCTTCCCATTTTTAGCTCTTCTTTTGCTGTAGTAACTTCTGTGTGGTAACTTCCTCATAAAATGTGATTAAGTGGACAACTGGTTATAAGCATGGATGCCTAAATGTTATTATTCCACCCTCACTTATTCAGATGATTTGACAAGGTTAGAAAACCAGAAAACAAAACAGACTGTCATTTTTCTCTTAGAGATTTAAAAGCTTTTTAAAATTAGGTTTATCTTATCTTTTTTCTATTGTGAAAATAGCATATATACAAAAGAGCAATAAATTTCAAAGCACACCACAGCATTTAGTTATATATTGGATTTCAGAGTTTGGTATGGGTTGCAATTTCAAAATTTTGATCTTTTACTACCTGCTCCAAGACACTGGAGACTAACAGAAATATCAATATAATGATTCAGTGGTTGTGCCCATTTGTTAAGTACTATACTCTGCATTGTAACTCTACCTTCTACTTTGATCTTTCTCCCAATCTTTAGGGGTATTTTGGCTACATCCAATTTAATGTTCTCATGTTGAAAAAGGTTATTGATAATATGGTATAGGGAGGTGAAACTAGTTGATGTTCTGGAGAGGTTGGCCCTTCTGTGTTTCAGGATTTATCTGGCCTAGAAACTCCTCTGGAGGTTGTAGTTTCTTTTGGAAAGTAGTCATTGAACTATGTAGGACCACAGATAAAGCCATAGATGTACTTTAGAGTTGACAGGAATGGTTTTGGTTGGGGGTTGACAAATAATAAATAGCAATATCTAGCTGAAGCTTCTGTAAGTGTAGCCTCCAGTCCAGCCTCCTGCCTCTATTTGAACTGTCTCAGCCGCTGATATATTGGTTAGAATTCTTAACCCCTTTTTGATTAGGAAGGCATTATCAATCCCATGGTACCAGGGCCAAGTTTATCCCTGAGAGTCATATCCCACATTGCCAGGAAGACTTTCTCCCCTAGATGTCATGCTCCACATATGGGGGGAAAATAACGATTTTATTGGAAAAGTTTGACTTAGAGAAAGACATAGGCCACATCTGTGCAACAAAAGAAGTTCTCTGGAAGTAACTCTTGTGAATAACTATAGGTAGTCTTAGCTTCTCTGCTATATAAACAAGCTTTAAAAAAACAAGTCTCTAGATCAATCTTTCAATAAGTTTTTTATTTTAATATTTGTTGTAAAAATTTAACATACAAATGTACAAACATTCTTGACATACGAACATTCCATATATGATGTACAATGTTCACAATATCACATAGTTGGGTATTCATCACCATGATCATATTTTTTGAACATTTGCATCATTCCAGCAAAAGGAAGAAAACAGAAAAATATCATGCATATCACACCCCTTACTTTTCCCTCTCATTGACCACTAATATTTCAGTTGATTCTAATTTAACCTTTGTTCCCCCAATTTGTTTATCTTTTTATCCATACTTTTTTACTCATCTGTGCATACCCTAGATAAAAGATGCATCAGACGCAAGGTTTTCACAAACACATATGTTGTAAAAAGCTATATCATTATATTATCTTTAAGAAGCAGGAATACTGAAAAAAGCTCCACAGTTTCAAGTACTTACTTTTAGCCATTCCAGTTTAACTTAAACCAAAAAGAGGATATCTATGTAATGCATAAGAATAACCTTCAGGATAACCTCCCAACTCTGATTGAGATCCCTCAGCCACTAAGAATTTATTTTGTCTCATTTTTCTCTTCCCCTTATTGGTCAAGATGATTTTCTCAATCCCTGGATACTATGTCCCAGCTCATCCTGGGATTTCTGCCCCATATTGCCAAGGATATTTACAGCCCTGGGAGTCATGTCCCATGTAGGGGGAGGTCGCAGTGAGTTCACCTGCCATGTCAGCTTAGAGAGAGAGGCCACATCTGAGCAATAAAAGTGATTCTCAAGGTATGACTTTTAGGCCTTTTTATCCTATCCTTTGCAGGGATAATTTTCAAAGGGGTGAACCTCAAGATCAAGGGCTTGGCCTATTGATTTGCTTGTCACCACTGCTTGTGAGAATATCAGAAATTCTTGAAATGTGGAAGTTGAATATTCCCACTTCTCTCCCCATCCCCCCAGGGGGAATTTGCAAATACTTTTTTATTCGCTGTCCAAATCACTCTGTGATTTATTGGGTCATTACACTAACTTGCATAAACTAACAAAATCTAATGCCCTATTCAAGATTCTATGTACTTATGGTGTTCAATTAAACTGACCATACCAGTAAAATTAGGAAATGTGCTACACAAAATACAAATTTTGCACCAAATAAACACCTCCCTGTAGACTCATACAGAAGATGAAGTTTTAAAACATGGATATATACCATCCTTTACCCAATCTTCATTCATATGTCTACTAGAGGTCTGATCACTTTTTCAACTTTTTAAACAGTTCCCATATGGGGGTATTGCTGACTTTAAAGCTTCACAGCTCTAACTCTGAGTCTCAGGTGTCACATAAATGCCTGAGTTTTCTGGGAAAGACCCAATTATATTCAAAAAGTTCAGTATCTGAGAATTTGGAATTAACAGATACACCTCTTGAATATATATGACTGCTGTAAGAGCTTACAGTTTAAGATCCTTTACAATATTTCATTAAGCTTTGATGCTATCTTTGTTCATGTATGTGATCCATGATGTTTTCATGTATACTTTGCTTCTTCTGATCATACCAACATTTCTGAAATAGGAAAACACTGCACCTCTATCAGTTTTCACCATTTCCTCATACATATTCATCATGATGCAAGTCATGAATCTGCAGTTTTGTCTCATGCCTGATAGGTGTATTGTACTCCCAGTGGGATTCAGACCAAGAAGCAGTGGCTCTTTTCTGTGGGCATAAGGTTTGGGGTCCATATAGTGATATTGGAAGAGTTACATGGGGACCTTTATAACCATACATCACGTAGTTTTCTAAACAGGATCATGAGTCAATGTCCTATGTGTCCTGACACTAGCAGGGACCCACAGCATAGAGACTACTTATCAGGGAGACAGATGGGCAATGATGGGATTGGGAAATGGTACGAAGTTTGGAATTGTCCTGATGCACTTTCAGTCTCAAAGCTACTCATAAGTTGGGTGGGCTATGATGACTCAACAGACAAATTTCTTGCCTGCCATGCTGGAGACCCAGGTTCAACTCCTGGTACCTGCCCATGTGAAAAACAAACAAACAAATGAACAAAAAAACTACCCATAAGCTCACACAGTTCCTGAATCTGGGCCATGAGCAATTTTTTCCTATTTTAGTTTATACCTAGGGAGATATTGAGTCCTTGCTTTACTTTGAATAGTTTCTTATAGGAGCAGGCCTCAGCAGCTGTGATACTGAGGGCTCAGTTTATTTCCAGGCAATTTTGTGTGTCTTCTCTCAGCAGAATCTGATGCATGAGTAACTTCAATTCCTCTGCAGAGTACCGTAGATTCTATTACATTAGTTTCTTGCTCATGGAGACACTTATTTATAACAAGACCTAGTATCAGCTTTTTTCAGATGTTGACACAGTTATTAATAGTTTGAATATTCAAGCCCAGCATAGGTACCTATCTACAGTGCAAAAAAGCTTTTGTGTTTCTATCAAAATATGTTCCACTAGTACTATATATTTTATTTTTTTATTGTTACATTTTCCTGTTTATAACTTGTGCCATTTATTACATCATTATGAAACTATTATATTACACTCATTATTTTCTCTCTTTTTAAAAAAAATTATTGATAAAACTAAACAACATACGAATATGAACATTGTTAACATATGAACATTCCATACTTGGTGTGCAATCAATGGCTCACAATATCATTGCATACCTGTATATTCATCATCATGATTATTTCATAAAATATTTGCATCACCCTAGAAAAAGAAATAAAAAGGAAAAAGAAAAAACTCATACATATCATACCCATTACCCCTCCCTCTCATTGAGCACTAGTATTTCCCTCCATCCAATCTATTTGAACATTTGTTCCCCCTATTAGTTATTTATTCATTATTAATCCATATTTTTTACTCATTTGTCCATACCATAGATAAAAGGAGCATCAGAGCAATGTTTTCACAATCACACAGTCACTTTGCAAAAGCTATATCATTATTAAATCATCTTAAAGAAATATGCCTACTGCAACCCAGCTCTACAGCTTCCAGGACTTCCCTCTAGCCTCTTTAATACACCTTAAACTAAAAAGGGGATATCTATATAATGTTTAAGAATAACCTCCAGGATAATTTCTTGACTCTGTTTGAAATCTCTCAGCCACTGACACCTTATTTTGTCTCATTTTTCTCTTTCCCCTTTCAGTTGAGAAATTTTCTCAATCTCTTGATGCTAATTCCCAGCTCATTCTAAGATTTCTGACCCACATTTCCAGTAAGTTTTACACCTCTGATCGCCATGTCCAACATAGAGAGGGGAAGGACAGTGAGTTTGCATGCCATGTTGGCTGAGACATAGGCCGCATCTGAGCAACAAAAGAGGTTCTCTCGGGGGTGGCCCTTAACCTAATTTTAAGTAGGCTTAGCCTATCCTTTGCAGGGATAAGTTTCATATGAACAGACCCTAAGGTTGAGGGATCAGCCTGTTGATTTGTTTGTCCTCATTGCTTGTGAGAATAACAAGCCTTCTCCAAGTGCAGAAGTTGAATTTTCCCACTTTCTCACCTTTCCCCCAAGGGGACTTTGCAAATAGTTTTTAATTCACTGTTCAAATCATTTCGAGATTTATCAGGGCATCACTCTGGACAAACCTACAAAATCTCATGCTCTATTCAAGGTTCCATGTTCTTAGGGTGTTCAACTAAACTGTCTTGTAAGTTATATTAGAAAATGCACTAGTCAAAATATAAATTTTATATCAAATAAACATTTTTTGCTGTACTCTCACACATAAGTTAAAGTTTTAACATATGAATGGCCATCTATTTTAACACCTTGCAATATTGACATCCCTTTGTTCTATATAGTTTTCTTGACTGTCTGCTCTCCCAGACTGAATTTCAGAACGGCATACATCAGGTTTGTTTATCTCCCCTTTGTACATCACACTGTGGTATATGAAAAGGACCAGAAACTGTGTTGACAGAATGAAAGATTCTCCAATTTGGGCATTTTTTCTTGATTTTAGACCATGTTCTATGAATAATGTTGAAGAAAACTCCCAGTGAGGATAGGATTTCAGGAACTCTGAGAAAGTCAGTGCTCAGTAAAGAAATGCTGGGAATACATTGTAGCTTCTAGAATCAGTTCAAGTGTGGTTAAAGGAAAGCCATCAGTGTTCACTGACAAACTCTTTCAGTGAACATCTGAACTGGAATGCCTGAGGGTGTGAAAAAAGTGAAATGTTTCATCCCAACTGCTTAAGTTTGTGATGGCATGGACTCTTTGTTTTCAGGTTAAAGGTTTTATTACATAATTCAAGCCATAGAAATGACAGTGAATTTTCATAAGTAGATAAGGGTACTTTGTAAAGTACCCTTTTTCCTCATGCTCTTTGGGGTCCCATTACTTTATCTCAAGGATATTTCTTTCCTACTTTGCTTAAATTATTTCCACGCTTCATAGATAAATTAATGATGTTTGTTCAATAACTTAGTTTAAATTATGACATCTATCACTGAATATCTTTTTAGCTATTTTAATAATCAATTCAGATTTTTCAGTACTGAAGATGGAAATTTATCAAAGTAATATTGCCATTTTTTAAGTTTATCTTTTGAGGGTTTTGGTCTTGTTTGAATCATTCATTAAAGTAATATCTCATTGACTTGGAGACCACCGATATTAATTTAAAAATCTGAAAAATCATGAACAATTCCACACTTCATTAAGGATTCATCTACTGTCTATAATAGATATATTTTAATCAAAATTTGCACATTTCCACATAAATATTCAACCTGGATACAACGTTTACTAATTTGGTAAAATATATTAGCCTCAAAATACTCCTGAAGAGGGCCTGACTAGTCACTCCTGTGGCACATAAAAAACTCTGGACCTGCTAACTAAATAATACTATATTGTTTTTACTATTATAAGTAACAATTTTAATTGAGTACACTTTGTTAAACTTATTTCAAAGCCATATACATGCAACTATTTATTTTATTATTCAGAATATAAAAGTGCTTAAAGCATCATCCTTCTTTGAATTTAGCCCGAGGTTCTATGACATCAGGAACATTTTGCAACATGCATCATTATCTTAAATCCTGGTCTACAGGCACTCCCAAACTTAAAATTCTTCTGGCATCCAGAAACATTGCTATTTCAGGTAAATCTAACAGTTAAGTGTCAGCTACTCCCTGCAGCAGCTACCTGTTTTGGATGATTCCTAAATGGCATATTTAAGGCTTTGAAATAGATACAGTGTTAACTACAGGCATACTTTCCTTTCAGCTGGAAGTTCCCGGTTTCAAGGAGAGGCACTTTTACCAAGGTACATGGTAAGTACTCCCCAGGATCCTAGCCATCTAGCTACTATGGGTGTTTCTCTAAAATTCCAGGCAATGCTATTAGGTTTTTCAGGACAATTCCATTTCCCATGCTTGATAAACATTATTTTAAGCCTTTGCCATAACATTTGCATCTCCAGCCTTTCCTTCCCATTCACTTTCTTTCAGCATCTCATTTCAAACTTACTTCAGAAGTAAAATACATAATTTGAAGGTAAGTATTTTGGGCCATTAAATTTGAAATTATTGCTCTTCTGACATGTCTCTTATAGCAGGTGAGTCATTGTCTTTTATCTTAGTGAACTTCCATACCATTTAACTTTTGTGCTCCAACATGATCTATCCTCGAGAAGATTCTGTGAGCTCTAGAGAAGAATGTGTATCCTGGTGTTGTGGGGCATAATAAGGTATATGCAGTCTAGTTGGATCTAATTTGTTTATCAGATTGTTTAAGTTTTCTATTTCCTTTTTGATCCTCTGTCTGGTTGTTCTGTCTACAGATGAGAGTGCTGTATTGAAGTCTTCTACTATTATTGTTGAAACATCTATTGTTTTCTTCAGTTTTGCCAATGGTTTATTCATATACTTTGGATCTCCTTGATTGGGAACATAAACATTGATGATTGTTATTTCTTCTTGGTGAATTATCTCTTTTATTAATATATATTATTGTTTCATGATCTCTTTATATTTAAAGTCCATTTTTTCTGATATTAGTATAGTTACTCCTGCTTCCTTTGGTTACAGCTTGTGTGGAGCATCATTTTCCATCCTTTCACTGTCAATCTCTTTACATTTTTGTGTTTAAGATGTGTATTTTGTAAGCAGCATATAGCTGAATTATATTTCCTTTTTTAAACACCTTTTATTGGTAAATATGACATATATACAAAGAAAAGTAAAAAAAAGCAATGATTTTCAAAATATACTTCAAGAAGTTGATACAGAACAGATTTCAGAGGTAATATGGTTATCATTCCACTCTTTCAGATTTTTCCTTCTAGCTGCTCCAAAACACTGAAGGTTAGAAAAAATATGTATTTTTTGTGAAAAACAGCATATACACATTAAAGTAATATATTTGAAATCTCATCAAGATAATTAGTTATCAATCAAATTTCAGAGTTGGGAATGGTGAACAATTGCATCATTTTTGGTTTTAACTTTTAGATGCTCTAAGGTACTGTAGACTAAAAAATATCAGTGTAATGATTCAGCAGTCATATTCATTTGTTAAAACCTACCATCTCTGTATCACTCCAACATCACCTTTGATCTTTCTACCACTCTTTAGGGATATTTGGGCTAATACCATTCTAACATTTTCATGTTGAAAAGGGCTGTCAGTAATATGGTTTAGGGGACTGGAACTAGATCATATTCTGGAGAGGCTGGCCCTTTTGAATTTTAGGACTTATCTTGTCCAGGGATCCATCTGTAGGTTTTAGTTTTCTGGAAAGTTACCCTAACGAATGGAACATTTGTAGAATCTTATATAACAACCTAGGTTTTCTTTAGGTTTGGCATGACTGGTTTTGGTTGGTGTTTGGCAATGTATGATATATAGCAATATCTAATTGAAGCTTGCATAAAAGTGACTTCTAGAGTAGTCTTTTGGCTGTATTTCATCTCACTCAGCCACTGACACCTTGTTCATTGTACTTATTTTTACCCTTTTGGTCAGTATGGCATTACTGATTCCATGGAGCCAGGGCCAGACTCATCCCTGGGAGTCATCTCCCACACTTCCAGGGAGACTTTCAACCCTGGGTGTCATGCCCCACATGGGGGGAGGGGAGTGGTTTCACTTGCAGGGCTTGGTTTTGAGACAAAGAGGACACATAATAGGTCTTTTGGAAATAACCTTAGGGATAGCTATGGTAGACTAAGCTTCTCCAGTATCTACATACACCTCAAAAAAGCAAGCTTCAAGATAAAGTGCTTGGCTTATTGATTTGGGGATCCCAAATATTTGTCACAATAACAGGGTTTTCCCAGCATTAAAATGTAATAGTTCAATATTTTTTCTCCCATCCCTCAAGGGACTTCACAAATTCTTTTTGATTATATCTACGTAATATACTCTGGGGTGTATCCAGGCATTTCCTTAATCTATATAGGGTTGAAGGTCTTCATTCTTGTTTTGGGCTCTCTATATTTCAATTTTTAAAGTTACCTCTCCAGATAGGATGAGTTAGGTTATGTGCCAAAGAAAATTTAGTCTCTGGGCAAAATAAGCATTCTTCTGTTTGTCTCAAAGCACTGATGAGGTTCTAAAATATAGACAATATTTTACTTATCCCTGTATTTTGAATTACCTCTATCCTGACCTGATAGGCTTCACCCTTGATTATACATCCCATGTTATACATATATAAAACTGACTCTCAAAATCCAAAAAGTTATCACTCCAGGCTAAAATGTGACTGCTATAAGAGTTTACTTTCTAGGGTCCTTTTTTCTTTCTTCTGAGTATTTCTAAAGGAGACCAAATAATAATCATTCTTTTGTTTCTGGCTTATTTGCCTCATCAAATGTCCCACAGCTCACTCACAGTGTTGGATGTCTCACAATTTCATTCCTTTTGGTAGCAGCACAATATTCACTTATATGTACACAACATCATTCACCAATCTATGTCTCAGTCAATGTGTCCTTAAGCCAGCTCTATTCAGTAGGCATCATATATATAATATTCATTGTCAACAACCTGTCGATGTTCACAATTTTTGATAATTTCATTGCTCCCAACAGAAAGATAAGGAATGAACACACCCTCACCAAGCGGAAAATCTAAACCTCCCCTTAGCTCTCTTTTCTTTATCTCTCATTATTTACCTCTGGTGTTATTGTTAAAAGTGTCCCATATGCAATAGCAGTTTCCCCAATAAAATCTGAAACTATAGTCATTGCAGAGATTCATATCTTTGAAGTAGTTCATGCAAGAATTTATTTATATTTGCAGTGTTAAACAGTGTGACTCATGGCTCTATACAAGCCATTTCAATCACGTTCACCTTCATTGTGATATTATTACTTATAGACCCACTAGTGAATTGCATTTACTTTTATCTATTCCCTTACATTTGAGTTCAGCCTCATTAGCTAGACATTCAGCCATGTCTAATTTCTATGTATCTCTAGGCCCCTTGTAATCTTTATTATAGATTTTCCAATTTTACCTTTACCATGTCTATAAAATTGAAATCATACAGTGTCCTTTTTATGTGTGGCTTAATTTCACTCAGAATTATGCCTTCAAAGCTCACCCATCTTGCCAAGTGTTTCACACTTACTGCTGTATAACATTCCATTGTATGCATATACCATATTTTGTTAATCCACTCATCTGTTGATGGGCCCTGGGATTGTTTCCATCTCTTTGCAATTGTTAGTTATACTGCTATGAACATTGGTGTGCAAATTTCTGTTTGTTTCACTGCTTTCAGCAGGTGGATTATGTTTCTTCATTCTGCGAATCTGTATCTTTTAATTAGTAAGTTCAGTCCATTAACATTCAAAATTTACTGTAAAGGCAGTTCTTGAATCCACCATTTTATAATTTGGATTTTATTTCTTAGAACTATATATTATTTTCCCACTTTCTTTTTTTATCATGTAAGTTACACTTACTGGTATCCTTAAATTTTGTGCCTTCCTCTAAACCTCCCTCCTGTGCCTTTTTTCAGCCAGCAGAACTCCCTTTTTGTATTTCTTGTAGAGCCAGTTTCTTGTTGACAAATTCTCTCTATGTTTGTCTATCTGTGAAAATGTTAAATTCCTTCTCAGTTCTGAAAAATTTGACTAGGTACAGAATTCTTCACTGAAAGATTTCCTCTTTCAGGTTCTTAAATATGGCTTCTCGCCTACATTACATAGTGGCAGTTGAGTAGTTAAAATCAAGCTTTTGAGGTTTCCCTTGTATGTAGTAGATTGTTTTTTTCTTGTTGCTTTCAGGATTTTCTGCTTCTTTTCAACAATTGACTGTCTGATTAGTGTGTGTCTTGGGGATATCTTATCTGGATTCATTCTTTTTAGATTTTGTTGGGCTTCTTTGACTTGCATATTTATATACTTTGTAGAGGTTGGTAAACTTTCCCCAATTATGTCCTCAAGTAGTCTTTCTAACCCTTTACTTTTATTCCTCTTCAGGGACAGTAATAATTATTATATTTATGCACTTTATTTTGTCCATCATTTCCCTGAAATCCAATTCAAATTATTACAACTTTTTTCCCTTTACTCTTTTGTATTTACAAAATCAGTTGCAAACTGTTCAGTTTAACAGGAAGATGTTATGATTATAAACAAAAATACACCTAGTAGCAGAGCTCCAAAATGTATGAATCAAATATTGCCAAAATTGAAGGGAGAAATTGGTGATTCTACCAGAGGTAGGAGATTTTAACACACTACTTTCCATTATGGATCAAACATCTAATCATTAAATCAGTAAAGTATAGACTTGAATTTTAACACTAAACCAACTATTTAACAGACATATATAGAACACTATCCTCCACAGAAATATTTTTCTTGAGTATGCATGAACATTTTCCAGGATAGATCATATGTTCAGTCACCAAACAAGTTTCAATAAATTGAAAAATATGGAAATCATATAATACATATCCTCTGACTACAAGCAAGTAATGTATGTTTTCCAAGTACAATGCAAGAAAACTGGAAATCTATAATAGAGGAAAAATGAAAACTCACAAATATGTTGAAATTAAAAAGGATACTCCTTTACCTGTCATGCAGAAGATTCAGGTTCATTTCCCAGCCCATGCACTTCTGAAAAAACAAACAAGTAAATCAAACAGAAAAACAAAACAAAACATAAATCAACAAATGGTACTGCAGCAATGGGATACTCACATGGAAAAATAATAATAAAATGTGGCACCACCATATAGCATACAAGAAATTAGCATACTTTTTACTAATTGGATAATGGTAAAATCAGAAGCAAAATTAGGGAACTTCTCAAGGCAAATGAAAATGAAAATACATCATACCAAAACTTATGGGATTCAGTGAAGGTAGTGCTAATAGGGAAGTTTATAGCTCAAATTTGTACAAGAGAAAAGGACAAAGCCTTAAAACCAGAGACCTAACCACAAAATTTGAAGAAATATGAAAAGAAGAGCATACTAAACCCATGTGAGCAGAAGGAAAGAAGTAACAAAGATTAGAACAGAGATAAATGGAAAACATAACAAAACAAAAGCAATAGAATCAACAAAGCCAAAAGTTGGCTCTTTGAAAGGGTCATAAAGTTGGCAAGCCTTCAGCCAGACTGACAAATGATGAAAAAAAAGCACAAATAACAAAAATCATAAATGAAAAGGGGGACATTATCCCGAGCCTGTATAAATTAGAAGAAATTTAAGGAGATGCTCTGAAACACATCAATAAATTAGATAACCTAGATGAAATGGACAAATGCTTAGAAACATACAAGCTACCTACTGACTTAGGAAGAAATTGAAGAACTAAATAAACATGTTATCATAAATGGATTGAACTAGTAATCTAAATCTTCCTGAAAAAGATGAACCCAGAACCATTTTCACAGGGGAAAACTACTAAACATTCCAAAAGAACTTAACTCCAATTCTGATCAATCTCCCAAAAAATGAAGAGGGGAAAACATTATCTCAATCATTCTACAATGATAATTTCATTATCACACCAAAGCTCAATAAAATTATCACAGAAATAAAAACTACAGACCAATATCTCTTATGAAAATAGTTTAAAAAATCCTGAATAAAACATAAGCAAATGTCAACTTGATAAAAGACATATGTAAGAATCCCTACTTAACATCTTAGTCAATGGTGAAATGCTGAAAGCTTTCCCTCTAAGATCAGGAATAAGGAAGGATGCCCATTGTCATCATTGTTATACAACACTGTATTGCAAGTTCTTGCCAGGGTACATAGGCAAGAAAAAATTGGACACTGAAGTTCGAAATTAAGTAAAGTTTTCCTTATTCACAAAAGATATGATCCTATATAAAATTATGAAAAATCCATAGCAAATTTCTTAGAACTAATAAATTTATTCATCAAAGTAGCAGGGTACAAGATTCTTGGGGAAAACTCAGTACTGTTTTTATACACAAGCAATCAATGATTGGAAGAAATACAAAAAAGAGAATTCCACTCATACTTGCAACTAAGAGAGTCAAGTATTGAGGATAAATCCCAACTTGGATGTAAAAGTCCTGTGCACAAATAATTAGAGAATATTGCTAAGACAAATAAGACCTAAGCAAATGGAAGGAAATTCTGTGTTAATTGATTGGTAGACTATATATTGTAAAGATGTCAGTATTACCAAAATCAGTTTATAGTATCAACAAATAAAATTTCCACAACTTTTTTGCACAAATGGAAAATCCAATCATTAAACTTTCTGTTGTGATGTGATTTTATTTAGAAAGAGTCACACACCAATCTGTTGTAAGTATGAAATAATGTCTTACAGTATCATTGCATAGTTCTACATTCATCATCACTATCACTTTTATAACATTTTAATTATTCCAAAATAAAAACCACAAGTTCTCAAAAACTTTATCCCCTTTCTATTATTGATCCCTAGTATTGATGTATATTTGCTGCTGATGATGAAAGAGTGTTATGATATTTCTGAGAATCTCGCTCCATAGTTTGCAATAGGAAATTTTTTCTCTTATTCCACTTTATTATTAACTGCTTGCAATAATATCATGCATTTTTTCTTGTATAAAAAAGCTCTTTCCATTTTTTTCTTTTTCCTTTTCCAAAGGTCTCCTTCATTTTTGTTTATGTGGGCAGGCACCAGGAAGTGAGCCTGTGTCCCTGGAATGGCTGGCAAGAACTCTGCCACTGGGCCACCATTGCCCACCCTTCTTCATTTTTAAGCTTTTTAATGTTTAATATATTTTTTATTGAGAAAACTTTGTGCACTTACTGTCCATCAAAGTACACAACTAAAACCTCACAGTATCATGATATAGTTGTGTATTCATCAATGTGATCATTTTTAGAACACTTGTATTACCCCAGGAAAATAAATAAAAGGAAAAAAGACCCATACATCCCATATGCCTTACCCCTTCCTCTCATTGATCACTATTTCAACTTACTAATTTTCTTTACCCCATACCATATTGTTTATTTATTCTTGTACTTATTTTTTACTCATTTGTCTTTGCCCTGGATAAAGGGAACATCAGCCACAAGGTTTTCACAATTGTATGATCACATTTTTAAAAACTTTTTATTGACCTTTCACATTATAATGAATTTGACACTGGAGAGAAACCATATGAATGCCATGTATGTAGAAAGCCTTTACTCTGTATTCTTCCAAAAGAAGTGTGAAAGAACTCACACTGGAGAGAAAAGATATGAATGTCATATGTGGAAAAACCATTATCCATTGTTCCATGTTTAGACAATGTGAGAGGAGTCACACTGGAGAGAAACCATATGAGTGCCATCTATGTGGGAAAGCCTTCTCTCATTATTGAAACCTGAGACAACATGAGTAATACCACACTGAAAAGTAAACATATGAATGCCATCAATGTGAGAATGTCTTCCCTTATTTTTGTCAACTTTTAGTACATGAGAGAACTCACACTGGAGAGAAACTGTATGAATGCCATCTTTCTGGGAAAGCTTTCTCTTGCTATACTTTCCTGACACAACATCTGAGAACTCACAGTAGAGAGATACCATATAGATGCCATCTTGGTGGGAAAACCTTTGCACAATGTTCTGCCCTCAGACAACATGAAATAATTCACAGTGGAGAGTGACCCTATGAATATTACCTTTGGTTAAAGCCTTCACTTATCATTTTATCTTTTAAAGTAAAATTTTACCCTGTAGAGAAACCATAAGAATATCCTCCAGGTGGAGAAACTTTAGCTTATTTAAGTAACCTTAGACAACATGACAGAACCCAAACTGGAGAGTAACCCTCTGAATACCATATTTATAAAAGGTGTCAGTCATCATTTTGAACTTAGATGACAGGTAATAATGCAAAATAAAATCATTTTGTATTTGGAAGAGATTTCAACCCTTGAGTGAAACTTTAAAAATGCTAGAAAACTCACACACTGAAAAAAATCACTATAATCAGTCTTGTAGAGCATTTAGACATCCTGAATATTGTGTTAATCTAAGCCAATTTATATTGGAACACATCAATGTAAATGTCACATTTGTATACAAATCTTTAGTAGATGGTCATACAATATGAAAGAAATCATAACATATATGTTATTGATGTGGAACTGTTTACATTGATTGTCCCATTTGATATAGAGAAAAGTCTTTACAAGAAGATGAAGCTCCTTGAAATAGTGCTGGATAATATAAGCTGAAGATGTTACTTACAAAACATCACACAAAATCATTCATTAAACAACACATTCTGTAGGGCAAATATGAATTCACACTGTATAAAAATTATTGGTGTCATGAATGAAAGCATGCCTTCAGAGTTCACTAATTCCTTAGCATTAATATGTTTATGCAAAGGAAGCAACAATCCTAAAGTTACTTTAGATAGATGTTCAGCTGGATTCTGCCTCAGAACATTCATAGCATTAAATAAAATCTTTTATTTGGGCCCTTTCATTGTCAATTCAATAAAGAGGCAAGAATTGTGAGCAAAACTTAAGTGTTAAAATTATGAGGGATAACAGTGTAGAATTGTGATGTGTCATTGGTACTAAATTGAACAATGAATTTTGGCAAAAGTAAAATGAAGTGAAACTAATTCTATAGATCAGCATTTTCATATTTGTAAGGAATAAATATTGTTGCTGAAAATCTGATATGCTGGGCTAATTCTGGTTTTGCTTTCATGCAGTTCTAAACAAATTGTTTGAATCAATCATAAAATACTTGGAATGTTAACTCAAAATTATTATTTATATATTTTCATTCCCATGATGAAAAAATTTTCATAAATAAAAATCATTTAGAAGTAGAGTCTTCTGGTACATAAATACTTCTCATTTAAAACAATATTTCAGGTGGCAGGGCATGACAGCAGTTTTGGGATGTGTGGAATTTAGTAGTCTTCTAGAGAAACTGGTAAATAGCCACAAACATCTGGAACAACTGTTTAAATGACATCCATTTGAAGACACATCACATACAAATTTGGAATGTGTGGAAGAAGTGAGATCATGACATCAACTTTAATAAAAGACCCAAACACTTGAGGTTTGCACATTGTCCCTACTGACAGAGCAGGTTGTAGGAGATACTTCCCTTGGGAAGAATACATCACTTCTGGGAAGAAGGGAAGACAACTCAATGAAACTCTAACTGATGTTTTAATTAACAAGTTTGGATGACTGAGTGAGGTCTCTCATGGCAGAGAAGTTTTATTGACAAAAACCAAACAAATATGGCTTTTGTACAAAGTTGGTAATTAAATGTACAATTATAAGATTGTTTCTGTATGAGAGAGCACAAATGAATGTCAACATTGCAAGGTGTTAAAAATGAGTTGGTATATGGGGAAAAATACAGTCAATGCAAAGTATTGCCCTCAGACAACATGAAATAATTCACAGTGGAGAGTGACCCTATGAATATTACCTAACTAACATTGGGGTATGGTTCCATTGACTATAACTAATATGCCAAAGCTAAATATCAGTAAGTGGGGATATGGGGGAGGGATATAAGATTATTTATAGAAGAAATGAAAATGTCCTAAAAAAGTTGTGGTGGTGAAGGAGATGGTTGTGTGATTATTACTGGAACAATTGATTTTTAAAATAGGTTGGGTTGTGTGATGGGTGAATAAAACAGTTTAAAAGTGAACAGAGATGGGGATGCATAGATAGTTAATTGGTAAAATTTTCCCTGGCCATGCAGGAGACCTAGGTTCAATTCCTGGGCCATGCTCATCCCAAAACAAACAAGCAAACAAACAAACAAAAACTCAACAAATAGTTCTGCAATAACAGGATATTCACGTGGAAAAAAATGAAATATGACCCCCACCATATAGCAGACAAAAAAATGAACAGAGATACCAGTGTCAAAGAAAATGTGGACAGAAAACGGTACCTCTTCACTGTTGGTAGAGAAGAACAATGGTGCATACCCTCTGGTGGGCAATGTGATGGCTCCAAATGAGGTTAGGTGTGGGGTTGCCATATGATCCTGTAACCCAATTGTTTGGTGTATAATTGGCAGAAATGAGAGTGGGGACACAGAGGGGCATTTCCTTACTTGTGTTCATGGCAGCAGTGTTGCTGTTTGCAATGGATGGTGGTGGCCTAAGGGTATATGAACTGAGGAATGGAGGGGCAATCCGTGGTTAATACATACTGTGGAATATTGAGCAGCTGCAAGAAGAAATGAAGTTAGGAGCCAGGCAACTTGGTGAATGAATATTGTGGATAATAAAATGAGTGAAATAAACCAGAAACAAAAAGACAAATATAGCGTCTCACTAATATGGACTGACTGTAACGTTAATCTTTTTCCCCATTCCCCAAAGGGGATTATTCAAATACATTTTTATTCACTGTTGAAATCACTCTGGGATTTATCAGAGCATCACACTAACCTGGACAAATCAACAAAACCTCATGCCCTAGTCAAGGTTCCATGTACTTATGGTGTTCAATTAAACTGACCATACAAATTAAATTAGGAAATGCACTAGTCAAAATATAATTTGCACCAAATTAACATTTCTCCCTTTTGTCTCACACAGAAGTTGAAGTTATAAAATATGAATGGCTATCTATTTTCAACACCCTGAAAAGCTGACATTCTTTGTCTTTCCTCATGCAAAAATATTTTTTAATTTGTACATTTAGTCACTACAATTGTACACTCTAGTCTTAAATTATGCCATCTCAGTCTTTCTTATCTATCTTTTCTTGTGGTTTCATACATTCCTCCAGCCATTCTGCCTCTATCATTCTCACATCCAGTGCATGTACATTATTGTGCTACAATCAGGTAGTATTGTGCTATCCATTTCTGAATTTTTACAATAAGTCCTGTTGCACAATCCAATACAGCAATTTAAAAAATATATATTTTTATTAAGAATTCTTCACATATATCCAGTCCATAAATAGTATACAATAATGGCTCAAAATGATCAAGGTGATAAATTGTGTATTTATCACCTTGATCATTTTTAGGATATTTGCATCACTCCAGAAAATGAAATGAAAAGAAAAAAGCATCAGATAATGCATACCCCTTGAGCCTCCCTCTCATTGACCATTAGTATTGCAATTTACCCAATTTCTACCCTACATCCCCATTATTATTTATTTGTTTATTATCTTTTGTTTTCTCATCTCTCCATATCAGGAATAAAAAGGGCAACAGAAACAAGTTTTTCCAATCACACATTCACATTGTAAAAGCTATATAGTGACACAATTATCCCTGTGAATCAAGGCCACGGGAACAGAGTTCAGCAGCTTAAAGTACTTCCCTCTATCTACTACAGTGCAAGGGATATCTCTGTAATACATAAGAGTAACCTCCAGGATAACCTCTGGACTCTATTTGGAATCTCTCCATCATTGAAACTTTACATTTTTGTCTCATTTCTCTCTTTCCCCTGTTGGTGAACAAGGTCTCCTCAATCCAATGCTGCCAGGTCCTGGCTCATCCCAGATATCCTATTCTATCTTGCTGGGCAGATTTATACACCTGGGAGTCATGTACCATGTTGAGGTGTGGGAAATGAGTCCAACTGTTAAGTAGGTTGAGAGAAAGGCCACATCTGAGCAGCAAATGAGGTTCTTTGGGGGTTTCTCAGGCATAATTAAAAGCAGACTTAGTCTCTCCTTTGCTGGAATAAATTTCTTAGGGTTGATCCCCAAGATTGAGTGCTTAGTTTATTGAATTGATTGTCCTCACTGGATGCAAGAATATTCAGATTTCCCCAGGTGGGAAAGTTTAATATTTACTCTTTCTTCCACAATCAAGGGGATTTTGCAAATACATTTTATTCTCCGCCCAAATTACTCTGTGATATATAAGGACATGACATTAACATGCACAGACTAAGAAAGCTCTTACTTCATATTCAAAGTTGTATGTATTTATGGGAATGAAATAAACCAACCATAGAAGTTAAATTAGATAGTGCACAAACAAAATATAAATTTTGCACCAAGTAAACACCTCTTTCTTTAGTCTCACACACAACTTGAAAGTTTAAAATAAGGATCATATCATCTTTTACCCTTAGTGCTATCCAAATCACTTTCATTCATATCCCTAGTTGAAGTCTGATTACTTCCTAAAGTTTTTAAATAGTTGTTGCATGGGATACTGTTGGCTTTCTTAGATTTAGTGCTATAAGTTTCAGGTGTCATGTAAATTACTAAAGATTCTGTGGACAACCAGATTACATACAAATATCTCAGTAACTCAGAATTTAGAAATAACAGTTACATCTACTAAATAGATATGACTGCTGTTAGAGCTTACAATCTTTATTATAGGCCCAAACCTTTACTAAAGCCCTTTACTGTAGACCCTAACCTGATAAACCATTACTCTTGACTTCACTTCTATGAGTTTGTGTATTATAATAGTCTGTTATTGATTGAGCCATGCTAATATTTGTCTTTTTGTTTCTATCATTTAATTCAACAAACTGTCCCCAACCTTTATTCACCTGGTTGCATGCCTCACAATTTCATTCCTACTTGCAGCCAACTTAGTGTCCACTGTATGTATACCCCACAGTTCCCCCTTCCATTCCTCAGTTATTGTACCATCAGCCCACCTCCATCCATTGTGAATCACAAACACTACCATGTTAAACACCAGCATGTAAGTGTCCATTCACTTACCCACTCTCAGTTCCTTCAGTTATATGCCTAGCAAAAGGGTTGCAGGCTTATATGGATATCCCAATTCAACCCTCCTGTGGAATCACCACACTGTCCTTCAGAGGGGCTGTATCTCTCAGCTTCCCTACTAACAGTGAATACGTATATCTCTTTCTGCACATTTTCTCTAGTATATGTTTCTCTCTGTTCATATTTACAGTTATATTTGCAAATCCTGCAATACAACCTAAGTAAATAGTCCTGCCTTCACCACCATAATCTATATGAAGACATTTCCTTTTCTTCTGCAAAAAATCCATACCAGTCTCCCATGTTCCCCATTTGTTGACATTTAGTTTTGGCATAATACCTTTGTTACATTCAGCAAAATTATATTACAGTGTTTCTGTTAACTACATGCATTTTTCCCATATTCCTTCTCAATTTCAGCACCATGCAATGTTGAAATTCATTTGTTTCTCCTCCATGCAAAAAGTTTTATATCTGTACCTTTAATCCACATCATTGTCCACTTTAGGCACTCCTAAGTTATACCATCATTCTTTATCCTCTGTCTTTGTTCCAGTGACAAACATACCCCCAGCTCTTCTCCCTTAACCATATGAATGTTCAGGTTCATTCAATTTACCATCAGATATGATGTTCAGGTTCATTTAATGTGCTTATGTACTTATGTTTCTGTGCTACCATCACATTATATATGACGGTATCCATTGCTGAACATTTACATCAGTTTTGTTGTACATTCTGCACTCCTTCAGCACCAAATGCCCAATCTGTACCCTCTTTTGATCTCCTGACAACCTGTGCTACTTGAAAAGTGTTTCTATTGAGAAATATATACACATAGTCCGTCCACTGCATATACTCAGAAGCTCATAGTATTATTACAGTGTTGTATATTCATCACCATGATAATTTTTAGAGCATTTGCATTACTCCCAGAGATAGAAAAATTCATGCATCACCACATATTCCTTACCTTTTCCTCTCATTGACAATTAGTCTAGTATTTCAGTTTACCCAATTTCTTTTATCTTAGCCCCCTAATATTTATTTACTCAGTCCTTATTTTTACTCATCTCTTCATACCCTTGATTAAAGAAGCATCAGACACAGGTTTCCACAATCACACCATCACATTATAAAAGCTATACACTTATACATTCATCCTCAAAAATAAAGGCTGCTGAACAGTTCAACAGTTTCATGTACTTCCCTCTAGCCACTCCAATACAATATAAACTAAAAATGTATATCTATAGAATGCATAAGAGGAACTTCTAGGATAACCTCTCAAATACATTTGGAATCTCTCAGCCACTGAAAGTATATTTGTCCTCGTTTCCCTCCTACACCTTTTGGTCAAGAAGTCTTTCTCAATCCCATGATGCCAAGCCCTGTCTCAACATCAGGAGTCCTTTCCCACATTGACAGGGAGATTTACAACTCTAGGGGTCATGTCTCTTCCATGGTGGAGGGCAGTAAATTCACCTGCTGAATTGGTTTAGAAAGTATTCTATTTTGCTAGCTGCCAGAATGCAACACACCGGAGATGGATTGGCTTTTAATAAAAAGGGATTTATTTTGTTAGTTCTTTAGAGGAAAGGCAGCTAACTTTCCACTGAGGATCTTCCTTATGTGGAAAGGCACAGGATGGTCTCTGCTGGCCTTCTCTCCAGGTCTCTGGGTTTCAACAACTTCCCCCGGGGTGACTTCTTTCTGCATCTCCAAAGGCCTGGGCTGAACAGCGAGTACTGGGATGAGGAATGCTGAGCTGCTTAGGCTGTGCTACATTGTGCTCTCTCATTTAAGCACCAGCCAATTAAGTCAAAGTCATTCATTGCAGCAGGTATGCATCCTAGCTGACTGCAGATGTAATTAGCAACAGATGAGGTTCATGTACCATTGGCTCATGTCCACAGCAACAAAACCAGGTGCCTTCACCTGGCCAAGTTGACAACTGAATCTAACTACCACAGAAAGATAAGCCACATCAGAGAAAAAAAATGTGGTTCTCTGGGGTCGACTCATGCATAATTATAAGTAGTTTTTCCTCTGAATGAATAAGCTTCATAGGACTAAATCCCATGATTGAGGCCTCAGCCTATTGAATTGGTTTCCTGCACTGCTCACAAGAGTATTAGAAATTTCCCAAATGGGGAAACTTATGATTTCTTCCATTCTCCTTTGTCTCCCAAAGGCATGTTGAAATACATTTTAAAAATAGCATTTTTGTTGAAAAATCTTCACACAAATACAGTCCATACATGGTATACAATCAGTGACTCACAGTATCATCACATAGCTTTCATTACTGTGATCATTTTTAGAACATTTGCATCACTCCACAAAAAGTAAGAAAAAGAAAAACTCATATATCCCATAACTATTTTCCATCCCTTTCAATGACTACTGGCATTTCAGTCTACCTAATGTTTTTAACATGTATCACATCCAATTGTTTAATTGTTTATTTATATCTTTATTTTTTACTCACCTATCTACACCCTGGGGGAAAAGGTGCATAAGAGAGAGGATTTTTGTAATAATGTAGTGTATTAGTCAGGGTTCTCTAGAACAGCAGAACCAACAGGAAATATTTGTAAATGTGAGATTTATAAAGATGTCTCATGTAACTGTCAGAGTGGAAAAGTCCAAAATCTCTAGGGCAGGCTGTGAAGGTTTAAGCTCTTGTGAAGTTTCTGGATGAACTTCACGGAGAGGCTGACTGGCTGAAGCAGCAGTGAATAAGTCTCCCTCCTTCCATAAAGGTCTTCAACTGATTGAGTTTTCTCATTGTTGGGTGACATGCCTTAGTTCATTACAGATGTAATCAATCTCAGATACAATCAACTCACTGATAATTTTATACATCAGCCTTCTGTTTATCAACCAGCAATTAAATATCCTTAAGCAACAGTCAAACCTGTGTCTACCTGACCAGACAACTGTGCATCATCACTTGGCCAAGTTGACAAGAGAAGCTAACCATCATAGTGAACCTAGTGTAAACTTGGCAGATCTATACCTCACATCAAAACACAGTTAATTTCCAAATAGAACAAAATAGCAGACATGCATTGCCTAACAATAATCAATTGTTTTGCATACAACCAGAAATGTACTACATCTCTCATAAACAGGGTGCAAGTCCTTAGATAATACTCACTCATTTAAGAAAACTATCTTTATTGAGAAATCTTTACACACATACAGTCTATACATGGTGTACAAGCAGCAGCTCACAATATCGTGACACAGTTGTGTATTCATTGCGATCATTTTTAGAAAATTTGCATCACTGTAGAAAGAGGAATAAAAAGAAAAATGAAAAAACCTCATACATACCATACCCCTAACCCATCTCTCTCATTGACCAAATGTATTTCACTCTACCCAATTTTTTTTAACCCTTATGCCCCTAATATGCTTTTATTTTAATGCATATTCCTTTACTCATCTTTTAATACCCTGGATAAAAGTTGCATCAAACAAAATGTTGTCACAATCACACAGTCACATTGTAAAACTATGTCATTACATAATCATCATCAAGAATAAAGGTTACTAGAACATAGATCAACCGTTTCAGGTGTTTCCCTCCAGCCACACCAGTATACCATAAATTAAAATGGGATATCTATATAATGCATAATAATAACCTCCAGGATAATTTCTGAAGTCTGTTTAAAACCTCTCAGCCACTAAAACTTTGTCTCATTTCTCTCTTCATCCTTTTGGTCAAGAAGGCTATCTCACTTCCATAATGTTGCATCTTGGCTCATCCCAGAAGTTCTGTCCTATATTGTCAGGGAGATGTACACACCTGAGAGTCATGTCCCACTTAGAAGAGTGGAGAGTCAGTTCACCTGCCAAGTTGTCTTAGAGAGAGAACCACATAGAGCAACAAATGAGGTATTCTGCGGATGATTGTAGGCATAATTATAAGTAGGCTTTGCTTCTTCTTTGTAGGACTAAATTTCATGGGGTTTAACCTCAAATTTCCAGTCTCACTCTACTGGATTTTTTGTCCCCATTGCTTGTGAGAATACTCAGGAATTCCTCAGATAAAGAAATTGAGTATTTCCTCCTAGCTGTCAAGTCCCTCAAGGGACTTTGCAAATACATTTTAGCTTCTTCCCAGATAACTCTAGGGTGGTTCAAGGGTAGCTCAGTAGTAAAATTGTGTGCCAGCCAGGAAATCTGGGTCCAATTCCAGGACCCTGCACTTCACCCTCCTCCCAAATAGAAACCTCCTTTGTTTCCCAGATAACTCTGGAATTTATCAAAACATCATGCTAAGTTTAACAAACCAACAAGTTCTCACAATCTATTTAATATTCCATGTAATCATGGTTTTCAAATATGCTAGCCACACAAGTTAAACAGTGTGCTATTGAAAATATACATTTATACCAAATAGATCTCTCCTTTAATCTCACACAGGAGTTGAATTTTTAAAATACAGTCAATAGCATCCTTCATCCTTTAATCTGATATACCTTACTTTGCAGAAATAGAAAAACTAATGACCAAATTTATTTGGAAGGGCAGAGTGCCTCAAATTGCTAATACTATCTTGAGAAAGGATGAAGTAGGTGGCCTCACAGTACATGACCTTAGAGCATATCATGAAGCTACATTGGTCAAAGCAACATGGTACTGGCATAAAGATAAATATACTGACTAATGAAATTGAATTTACTGTTCACAATACACCCTCTCATTTATGGACAATTGGTTTTTGATAAGGCCAAGCCAACACAAGTGGTCCAGAACAACCTCTTTAATAAATGACCCTTGGAGAACTGGATATGCATATGCAAAAGAAAAAACGATGATCTGTATCTCATACTGTATATATAAATGAACTCAAAATGGATCAAAGACCCAAACATTAAAGCTAAGACAATAAAACTTTTAGACAGAAATGTAGGGAAATATCTTATGAATCTTTTAATAAGAGTTGAGTTTCTAGACCTTACACCCAAAGCATGAGCAATGAGAAAACAAACATACAGACTCAGATAGAAAGTTAGATACACAAAAAACAGAAATATAGATATATAAAGCTCCCTGCTTTCAACAATAATTTTTCATTCTTTTCTGGTATGACTTGCAATTAAGATCATTTACATACTGCATTGATAGAGCAATTCTTTCTCTTGATTTTAGTTTAACTCAGTATTTATTGAGTTGTACAATACCTGGCTGTTGGAGTTGCATTTAAATGGATCTTACTATTTTTCTATATCCAGATTTTCCATCAACCTATGCCTGTAGTTTTACAGCTTTTAAAATTTCTTTGTTAGGGGCGATTTGCTTGTTCTCAGTGAATAGCAGTGCCAATTGCAGTGCACAATCTTGTCCTGCAGGCACGTCTATTGGTAAGCACTATGGAGAAAAATTTATTTCGGCATCTGTTCTAGTTTGATAGCTGCCAGAGGCAATATACCAGAAAAAGAATGGCTGTTAAAAGGGGAAATTTATCAAGTTGGAAGTCCATAGTTCTAAGGCCATGAAAATATTCTAACTAAATCAAGACTATAGAAATGTCCAATCTAAAGTGTCTAGGGAAAGCTATCTTGAACCAAGGCCAATGATATCCAGAGTTTCTCTTTCAAGTGGAAAAGTACATGGAAAACATGGTGCCATCTGCTAGCATTCTGTCCCAGCTTCTTGTTTCATGAAGCACCCCTGGGGGAGTTTTTCTTCATCTCCAAAATTCTCTGGCTCCACAGGCTCTGTAGCTCTTTTCAAATGGCTCCCCTTTAAAAGGCTCCAGTAGACCACATGACCTTGAATGGGTGGAGACACACATCTGTGGAAATCATCTAATCAAAAGCTCCCACCAACAATTGGGTGGGTCACATCTCCACAAATAGTTTAAAAACTTCCACCCAGCAATACTGAATGGGGATTAAAGGATGTGGATTTCCTGGGGTCCACAAATTCAAACAAGCACAATATTTAACTTGGTTAACAGTTTTTCCTTAGCAAGGGAATTGAACATTTTTTATCCAGATAAAGGCTCAACTGGTGGTATTCTGGGTTCCTTCTCTTCTATGTGTTACTGTTATTTAATAACAGTTTCTATTTAGTTCCTTCCAGGAATTCATTCCTTCTCTGGCTCTTGTCTTCCAAGTACAGGGTCTCCACTTGACAGGAGTTCTTTTGAAAGCTTTTCCACCTTTCTTTATTTGTTGCTTTCCTTCCATTCTCATTCCATCTGTATATTCTATGCCTCATCATCTTAACAAGTCCACAACTATCCCCTCCTCTTTGCCTCCACCTTTCTTCTCTGGTCACCCTTGCATATGACAGTATTACTATAGTTTCTTACTTTTCCTTTTCCCTCCTGTGCCTACATTTGCTTAAGCGCATGGGAAAAAGCAAGCAATTTGCTGTTGTTTATACTGTTCTGTATAGGAGAATTAGGAAAAATTCATTATTTATTATTCACAGTGATCAAATATTCAATAAATTTGCTTTTATTTTCTCTGTTTAATCTACCAATTCCTAACAGAGTTGTAAGAAAATATCCACTTCCTTGAAATATTATACATCTATCACTTTTCAGAAGCCCTGCTATTAGGTTTGTATGCATTTATAAATGGTATATTTTCTTGTCAGTTTAAACCTTTTTATCCTTAGGAAGGACAATTATTTTAGTTTGCTAATTCTTCCAGAATGCAACACACCAGAAATGAATTGGATTTTATAAGGGGTATTGCCGGTTGATTCTGTCAAAGTCCCCGGCTGGGGTCTACCTCTCGGCAATTGGGAGGGAGTCCCGACGCGGAGGCACAATCGGGTCCCAGGGAGCTCAAAGGTGTGGAGGGTGCACGAGATAAGAACACTCACGGGAGCCAGTGGAGCTGACAAGGCGTGCGCACTGAGAACGTTTATTAGGGGAAGTGTGGTTGTATATATAGGATACTTAGAAGGGGCGGGGGAAGGAGGGGAAGGACAATGGGGAGTTTAAAGATTGGAGGGAAACAGGGTTTTTGCCATATATGGTTATAGGACGGACTAGAGGAGAGGGAAAAGGAAGAGGTAGAGGAGGAAGGCGGGTGCAGCATAGACTGTTGCTGGGTAGAAGTTGCAATGAGGGCCGGGGCAAGTCCGGGAATGTTTGAAGCCAGGCGTAAATTTATCCAGCAATTCCTCCCTTTTATTTATTAGCGGAGAGAGGAGAGGAAGGGAGAGAAAGAGACCCAAAAGAGAACAGTTTTAAGGTGTAGGTAGGTAGCAGGCTCCCTGGAGGGCTCGGCAAGGGGTAGCCTGGACCCGCGCTTGCGGCCACTCCCCCTGAGGCCAGAGGGTGATCAGGCCTATGACTGGGGGTGGGCAACACTGGCTAACCATACTTGAGCCTGCTGACGTTTCTCTGGGTCGGAAAAGGAGTTTTGCAGGTGTAAGGTGGAGAGGGCAAGTAGTCGGGCTTGTTGTTGATGATTGGAGAGGCGTGTACAGATGCATTTGAAGAGAAGGAGCATGAGGATGAGCATGAGTAA
>PVIY010000547.1:0-26524 GCA_004026745.1 Myrmecophaga tridactyla
GGGTGACTTCTTTCTCCATCTCCAAAGGCCTGGGCTGAGCTGCAAGTGCTGAGATGAGGAATGTCGAGCTGCTTAGGCTGTGCTACGTTGCATTCTCTCATTTAAGCACCAGCCAATTAAGCCAAACGTCACTCGTTGCAGCAGACACGCCTCCTAGCTGACTGCAAATGCAATTGGCAACAGATGAGGTTCACATACCGTTGGCTTATAGCCGCAGCAACAAGACTAGGCATGCTCACCTGGCCAAGTTGACAACTGAATCTAACTAACACAGTGAGTCTGGACTCTGAGGGAGAGAAACCAGCCAGATGACCTTAATGGATATGGTCCCCAAATTAGGATAGGCAGACAAATCCATTGCATGGGTTATCCTGACTGAGTAGAACAGCATGTTTTCAGCCATATGGAAAACATCCATCTACAATGCTGGAGATATGTTGCCAAATTGTTTCTCCTAGTTCCCAGATAGATTCTCTTTCTTCTCCCAATTTATTTAGTTTTATGAATTCTACTCCCAAATCATAACTTCTTCCACATTCAAATATTCCTTGATTAGCCTCCCAGGCCCTTTCTGCTTACTTTTGCTTAAGGTCAGGGCAGATATATACACTTGACATCCATTGAGGAGCTAAATTTTGTGTGTGATCTTATTCTTTTACTTAGATTTTAGCTTTTCAGTGTTCTGATTTTGCTCAGGGGTCTCTGATCTGACTGTTCATCTCTGGGCCCCTATACTCCTATTCTCCATGCACCCATCAAATCTGGAATACTGGAATGCTACCTCCTTGAGAACCAGCAAATGCATTCCAGTCCACTGCTAGTCTTAGCTCTTGCTTTCTTCTCAGCCCTCACCTTTGTGCTTCATTCTTGGCTACTAAGGATTTCTCTTGCTAACTTGCAAGCTTAGCCAAGCATTTAAAATTACATTATAAATATTCTATTCAGAATTTTAGCTGCTCTGTAATGGAGGGGTTTTTAAGACATCTAATCTGCCAAAATGGCTGGAAACAGAATCTCAGTGCATATATTTCTTTCACCCGTTTCCATCTTCTAGATGCCTTCATCTCAATGTCTTATCTCAATTTACCACTTCCTTATGCAGCAAACATTATTCCTCATGAGGCTTGTCACAGGAGAGGCAAAGCCAGAATTTAATATCTTTTCTCCCAACCCTTAGCTTTTTTGTTTTCTTTAATCATGCAACATATGCGTACATGTGCAAATCCCCTAAATGCTTAGCCTTGTACTAGCTGCTGGTATTACAAAAGTAAGTAAATCATGGTCTTCATTTTTAAGCACTGCACAGGTTCACAGAATAGAAAGATGAGTAAACAAAGTAATTTCAGAATAGTAAAAGCAATGATAATGGTATGATCAATAAAAGTATAATATGACTATAAGAAGGGGCATGAGCCAACATGCTAGTGATAATGTCTGAAAAAGGAGGTGAAAAGGAGGAAGATCCTTGTGTGGGACCCCAGCTGGGGCCTGAATTATCTATTGCCTTGAGCATCCAAGAAGCAGGGCTCTGAGGAAGGAAGGACAGATGCAGAATAAGGCCTAAGAAACCAGAGACCTCTTCAAAGAATCAAGAAATTGAGTGGGGTATAATGTACTTTCTCCTTGTAAGAATAAAATTAAATTTAGCTTACACACAAAATGGCACAGGATGCCTCTGCTGCAAGCCTAGAATTTGTGCAAAATCCTTACATAGGTAGAAACAAGTTTAAATAAGGAATGGCCAGTGTCACTGAAATGTAAAGTATAATTGAAGCGGGAACCTTTGGTAGGAAATTTGACTTAGACTACCCAGATAGGCTGTAACCTCTGGAGTATCCAATCAGTGGAGAAACAGGAGATGGACCTGCTTGCTAAGCTTAGGGTATGAAACCTGTAGTGTTCTATTGCTTGGTGCACCAGCCACCACATTCGGATGGGCACTCGTTCTTACAAGATTGTGAATAAATTCTTTTCTTCTCCACAAAAAAATAAAAAGTATAATGTGGGTTCCTAAAAGGAGGAATGGTAAAGTCATCTGGAGGCTAGGACGAAGGGGACATCAGAGAGAAAGAGATGGTACCTGGCCACAGTCTTGAAGCCCACATAAAGATTCATTAGATAGATGAGCATAGTAAGAGAAGGCACCATCTAGCAGAAGATTCATGGAACAGTGTGGTGTGTGGAGCTGTGGTTGACAACTTTATATGTCTGGAACAGAGGTTATAAAGCATCTCTATGAAGTTGGAAGCTGGAGAAATAGGCAAAAGTCAAATGATGGCAGGCTTTGAATGCCATGCTTAGTTTAGACCTCATTCTAATAGCATAATAATCCCTAAAGACTCCTAGGCAACAGTGTAACATGGTCAGATATGTATTTTAGAAAGATGACTAGAAATGTATTTTATAACTCTCTTCCCATTACACCACATAGCCTCTCCACATGGATATTTTGGAATTGACTGAAGTGAGTTTGTAGGCCCCAGAGATTCAAAGCTCAAGAAATAGCCTACTAATGGCCATGAGAAAGGCTTCAGATTTAAATAGTCACTTCCCTTTATGAATCCTTAACTCTCTTGAGACATCTGGCTTAAGGAGAAAAAGATATCCCATAATACCCTGTTCTCCTTTCCTGAAAACATCCCAGCTGGCTTAGAGCATCCTTTGAAACTCCAGCTAAACAAGATTATACTGATGGTTATTTGCCACAGCTGGGAGCAAGTCAGGTTGGCATCTCTCCAATTGTTCAGCATCAGAAGGTTTTATGATTATAAAGACTTTTTATATTATATTAATAGAAAAATAAAGCTGCCTGAATAAATATGGCATATTTCATTCAGGTGATGTGATAAAAGGCTAAAAATCTTTTTAGAAGAAGGCTAATTGCTCCTTGCCCTTGGTACTTTATCTTCTGGTACACATGTTTCTGGTATAGTACTTACCCCATACCTGTCCTTTTATAACTGTCTGGTTAATTATGTCTTCTCTCATCCCTGACTCCTTACTGTTTGTATTCACCATACCTGATACAAAATAATCTATAGGTGTTTGCTTACTGTAAGATTGCTCGGATGAATATCACATATTTTTAAGCCGTTAGATAATCATTAAAAAATACTGATAACATAAGTAACCCTGTTCTGTCTTCTACAAGTTCCATACTTGAAATGCAATATGAAAACTGAAGTTAGTAGACAGTGAACACCAACTATGTACCAGGTATTGGGGACAAAAAGGCAAATGACATTGTCCCCGCCCTTTCAAATTGATCACTCTAGTTGGAGAGGGAGATGAGTGAACCAATCCAGTGTAACAAATACTATGGTACATATATAGTCAGAATGCTAGGGGATTATGCATTAGGGGCATCCAACTCAGCCTCAGAGCTGGGGATTGAGGAGAGGGTCAGGGATAGCTTCCAGAAGACTGTGATCTATGAGCTACATTGTAAATGAAGACTAAGTGGTAGATTTTCTTTCACTGTCCAGGTTTAATGATGACTGGTTATGGCCACCTAAGCCATCCGAATTCTCAATAATACATGACACAATAAGTTAGATCCCAAATAATTTCGTGTGAAAAGAATTTGAATTCATTATAAATTGGTGGTGTGTAGTCATTTGTTTGATCATCAAGTGTTTATTGAGCACTCTTCAAGGTACATCGGGGATACCCTATAAATGTAAATGATGACATTGTACCTCCAGAAGATCATAATATCATTGGCAGCCACAATACACCCACACAGGAAACAGTTCATAGAAATGCAGGGCCTCATATTCATCTGACCCAAAGTCAAGTCTAGACATTGAACACACAGGAGAAGTGAGAGCTGTGGCTCAAAATGTTTGTGAAGGGATCATCATTAAGAAGATGGACCTTGAGCTGGTCTAATATAAAAGGAAAATAATAAGATAGAGGAAAATGATATTCCAGAATGATGGAACTTCTAAAACAAAGGATAAAAGTGGGGTGGAGTGTGGAATATTAAATCAACTTAAAGTTACCGTGAGCTGGATACCATACTGAGCACCATGGTAGACAAAAACATGAAACAGACATCAAATGTGCCACCCAACTGTGAACAGTAGAGCCTCACACTGATTGCTTATAGTTGGATCTACAACAAAGATATGTTGGGTTTGACTTATACCATATTTTAGATTTTTTTTTCATAATTTTCAACATTAAAATCCTGAAACATTTACATAAAATCTACATTCTTATCTTTAAAAATCAGAGGATCTGGCAATACTGGCGGTCCTGCATTGAACAATGAGCTAAAACTGAGCAAGGCAGCCCCCTTTAGATGAGACATGAAATCCCCAATTTGCTATAATTCCTACTCAGCTCCACTCATTCACATTATCTACCTTATCCCTTTGTGTTTTGGATTTTGCCATCCCTGCTTAAAATATAGCAACAAGGATAGGCATTTGCATAAATAATTCTAATATTAAATAGAGGGTAAAATGAGGTATAAATCACAGTGGGAGTTTATTCATACATTCACAACTTTTTCCTGAGTTCTTGCTCCTAGGCAGACATTTTGCTAATGCTGGGGAAATACTGGTGCCTGCTCACAAGGAGTTCACATACTATTGAGGGAGAATAGATGTACAAGGAAACAATCACTGCACAATGTGACAAGGGCTACAACAGAGTTGTTGTGTGCAAGACAGAGTGGACCCAAGGAGCGAGTGATCATAGAAGCAACACTTAAACTGCGGTTTAAGACCGCCTGGGCCAAGATATGGAAGTCTGAAGCAACACGTCAATCTCAGAAAAATGCAAAGAATTAATGTGGCTGGAACATAGTATGGCTGGAATAGTTTAATCTGGAAAGTGATAAAATCAGATTTGCACTTTAGTGGGGAGGATGTGTTCCACAGATTGAAACTAGAATCAAGGAGACTTTGAATTAGAAGGCTTCCTAGTAATTTAGGTCTGAGCTAGAGAGTTTGGAGGGCTTGGTATCCAGAGAGAGAACAGTGCAAGCAACATAAAATGAAGTATTGAATGATGTGATTCAAATGATAGATGCTAAAGGCACTTAAAGTGAATCCTTGAGTGTCTATAAGTACTGGAGATATATTCTATAAATATATTTTAATCCCTTTTTAACATCTAGGTCCTCTTCTAGATTATATAAAGCAATTTTAGTTTGTGTGTATGTTTTCTTTTTTAAGTTCTTCCTTCATTTAATGGGCAAAACACTTCACTTATAGTAAAAAGTTTAGCTCTGTTGCTTACTAGTGTGTAAACTTAGACAAGTTGACTTATCTAAGACTCAGTAAAATAGAGCCTCTAATACTTCCCAGGGTTATGATTCTGCAAGAGAAAAAAATATATATGAAATATACAGTTTAATATAGTGGGTTATTATTATAAGAAGTTTAAATTAGAAAAAGTAAATTATTCAGAGTGCACTTAGGATGTTTTATTTGCATACAATTTTACAGATTAATTTTTTGTTGTTTCTCTCCATTACTAAAATAAGCATCACAATTCATCTTGATATCAGTTCTGTTTATAAAAAGACATTTAATTCTCAAAAGTTGAGAAAATCCTAAGCAATTTGGTTTAAAAGACCTGTTCAGAAGTTTCAAATAAATGAAGTCAGGGAACATAAATAAAATCTACTGCCACTCAAGTCATTCTTGAGTCAAAGTGCTGGGATCAACACTACAAATGTCTAGAGGCATCTGTATTAAGGTGTAAATGATAGTCATAATGCTTCATAAGGCTTTTAAAGCTGTATTCTTTGTACATTGAGTCACGGTGAATATGAAACACTTAAGGATAAGTCTTCCATAAGAATCATGTCCTCTCCCATTTTTTTAAAAATTAAAACAAGTCTCCCTCCAAAAAGCTTTCATTTTCCCATTTTTGATAAAGGCATGAATACAAGAAATACTTTGCTTTTCTCTCAACTTTACAGGAAATACAAATCTAATACAACTGACTCAGTTTTTTCTTTTTTATCTGAGATACATTAGGGAGAGGTGAGGATTATGGCACACTGGAGAATAAATGCCCTCTCTAAAAAGGACTGTGCACTAGCCAGTTAATTGTGACTATTCAATAAGACTGAGAGTTGCTGTTAATAGAACTTCTGATTTTTTTCACATGAAGCTGCAAATCCATATATTATGCAAATCTCCCTAATTTAAATATGAGCAACAAATTTTTAAAATTATAAACACTGTGGGTTAAACACAGCCTACAGGAACACATCCTAATCTATACTCTGGGGTTTTGAACCAGAAAACCTGTATCTTAATCCTATCTTTGCTACTTACTAAACTCCGTTCACATGGGCAAGTAATCTCATTTCACTAATTTTAAAAGGTCAAAATAGTTACTTCATCAGGTCATCTATTTTTCCAATATATTGTTATAAAATTTTTCAAAGCATAAAGAAAAGCTTAAAGAATTTTAAAATGAACTCTCTAAATTCAACAATTAATATTTTACTATACTTTCTCTATAACATACCTACCCATGTATCCAATTCATCAATCCATCTTATTTTTTAGATCTATTTCAAAGTAGTTGCAGACATAAGTAAGCATCCCTCATTGAGTTGTGTAGTGGTTTAGAACTGTATGTACCCTAGAAAAGCTTGTTCCTAAAGTTCATCCATTGTAAGTAATACCTTTTGATGATTTTACTTTAGATAAGTCCTGTCCCACCTCAGTCAGGATAGGTCTTCATCCTTTTACTGGCGTCTTTTATAAGAGAATGAAATTCAGACAGATAAAGAGAGAGCACAGAAGCAAGAAGCTGAAGTCAACAAAACCTACAAGAGAAGGAAGAGACCAGCAGATGCCTCCATGTGCCATGCCATGTCACAGAGGAGCCAAGGATCACTGGCAGCTGCTCTCCAGGAAGAAAGCATTGCATTGATGCCTTGATTTGGATATTTTCCCAGCCTCAAAACTGTGAATGAATAAATTCCCATTGTTTAAGCCAAACCATTTCATGGTATTTGCTAAAACAGCTGGGGTTTTGAGGAATAAATAGAATGACATGCATAAAGCATCAAGAACAATATCCAACACAGAGACAGTGTTAGGCTCAGAATAGTCCCCTTCTCTCCATCTATGTTTACTATGTATAATTTGAACGTTATTGAACCCACTAAGAGTGGATATATTTATTTTGAGGGAAGGAGAAGTTTTCTACAAAAACTCTTCATCACAATCCTATTGGACCCTAGTCAAGATGATGGAGTTCAGTGCTTCATAATGTTGTCCCCCCCCCAAAGAAAATTTGAACAACCAACAAGAAACTGGCAGAAACCGATCTCAGTGCTCCAAAAATGCATTTGAAGGACTATAGTAACAGGATGCATGCCTGATCATGAAAAAGGTTTCTTAAAAATGACAGGATCTCGTAGTGCCCTGGCTGGTCCCTCCCCTACTCCTCAGCAGCTAGGCAAGGAGCTAGCCCTCAATCCCAGTGTGGATCCCTGGTCCCAGTTCCAGAGGGAGCAGAGTGGCCCTCATGCACATGCTGGGAGCATATATTTCTGGCCCATTCTGTCTGATGATGGTCTGAGGGTCTCAAAATCCCAGATCTTGCCATACATGTAGAAAGCAGCTCACCAAGCTCTCCTACAGATGCTGTGGGAGAGTGTGCCAGTTTGAAAGGATTATGTGCCCCAGAAAAGCCATGTTTTAATCTTAATCTATTTTATGGAGGCAGCTGTTTCTTTTAATACCTATTCAATACCATAGGTTGGAACTTGATTAGATTATCTCCACAGAAGTGTGATGTACCCAATTTGACTAGAAGGAGATGTGATTCCACCCATTCCAAGTGGGTCTTGATTAATTTACTGGAATCCTTTAAAAAGGAAGTGTTTTGGATAAAGCTTGAGTGTCATGAGAACCACAAGAGCCCATGCAGCCAGAGACCTTTGGAGATGAAAAAGGAAAACACTCTGGGGGTGCTTCATGAAACAAGAAGCCTGCAGACAAAGTGAGTTGATGTCACCGTGTTCACCATGTGCCTTTCCAATTGAGAGAGAAACACTAAACTTATATTGGCCTTTCTTGAGTGAAGGTAATTTTTGTTGGTGCCTTAATTTGGACATTTTTATAGACTTTCTTTAATTGGAACGTTTTCATGGCCTTAGAACTGTAAACTTGCAACTTAATAAATTCCCCCTTTCAAAAGCCATTCTGTTTCTGGTATATCACATTCTGGAAGCTAGCAAACTGGAACAGAGATCAATCAAGTCATGCTGCCTGGGGCAAGGTATTGCAGTCCATAAGGTATAGTGCAGCACCTGTGACCCTGAGGAAACTGTTTCCTAGGGAAGAGAGACAATTGTAGCTATGTAAATGGAGGAATTCTGATAACATGTTCACAAGCCCCAGAAAAGATGACTCAGAAAGGATCAGGGAGACCACCAATGCCTGGAGCTAGTTTTATATAACCCATTGTATGGATAACACCTGAGGGAGAGCTTCTGCTCCACCATACAGAGCAATCTGCAAAGAGTGGGAAGGTTTTTTTTTTTTTTTCTTTTTGTATCCCTCCTAGCATTCAAATAAAGCTTGGTCATTAGTATTTGCTGGATACATCTTAAGGAACAGATGCCTCAGAGTCTACATTTCAGTGATGACATACTAAAATATCAAAATTTCCAAGTTTCAACAAAGATTAGAAAACTTACAAAGCAATGGGCCAGGCAAAGAAGAATATTAAAGCATTTGAAAACATCAACCATATCTTGGAAATACTAGTCAAACACATTTTTTTAAAAGGTCCTATATGTGCTTAAGAAGTTAAAGGGAAATATGGTTAAAGAACTAAAGGAAACCAGGGAAATAGTAAGTGAACATAAACAATATCAACAGAGAGATGGAAATTATGAGAAAGTACCAAACAGAGGTGAAGACCATAGTAACAGAAGTTAAAAATTCCTTAGAGATATTCCATAGCAGATTGGGCCTGGCCCAAGAAAGAATTAGTGAAGTTGAAGTTAAGACAATTGAAATTATTCAGTCTCAGGATCAGAAGGAAGAAAGAAAGAAGAAAAGTGAACAGAGCCTGAGGAACCTGTAGGACCTGTATGCATCATCGAAGTCCCAGAAGAAGAAGGAAGAAAGAAAGAGGTAGAGAGAATATTCAAAGAAATAGTAGCTGAAAAGTTCCTAAAGAAATTCAAGAAGTAAGAAAAGACATGAATATACATGTCCAAGAGACTCAATGAGCTCCAAATAGGATAAATTTGAATAGATCCATGTCATAGAATATTATAAACATTTTGTCAAATTCCAAGATAAAGGGAATTCTGAAAGCTGCAGGAGAGAAGTAACATGTCATATTCAAGTGAGCCTCATAAGATTAAGTACCTATTTCTCATCAGAAACCATGAAGGCAAGCAGGCAATAGGAAGGCATATTTGAAGTGCTGAAAGTAAACAATTGCCAACCAAGAATTCTATATCCTGCAAAGCTATCTTTAAAAAATGAAGGAGAGATTAAGACATTCTCAGATAAACAAAAGATGAGGGATTTTGTCACCACTAAACTAACCCTACAAGAGATGTTAAAGAGAGTTTTGTGGGTTGAAAGGAAAGGACAGGAGACAATAGATTGATCTTGTACAAAGAAATAAAGGTCTCTAGTGAAGTTAATGGCATGGGTAAATATAAATGCTAGTGCTATTTATTTTTGGTTTGTAATTCTACTTTTATTTCCTACAGGACCTAAAGGCTAAATGCATAAAATGTATCATAAATCAGTGGTTTGAGATTCTCAATGTATAAATATGTAATTTTTTATACATAAGAACTACATAAGAATGTAGAAAGGACACCCCAAAATCTGGGGTCATCACTCAGCATGGTCAACAGAAGTAGCATGAACAGGGCTGAAGAGGAAAAAAGGTTTATTTATCCCAGTGGGAGAATAGGGGAATTTTTCGAAATCTGTCTCCCCAAAGTGACTTTTCAACTGGCTTTTATGCATGGCAGAGACAGAGAGAGATAATCATCTAAGTTAAAAGGTTACAGAGGTCTGGAAAATTTCAGAAATTTATCTTAGTTATTTCCTATTTCCTTCATGATTGACATCCTGTGACACCTGGGGAAGGTGCTTCCTAATCTAGAGATTTTGATGAAAAACTTTATTGATATCTGAGAGTTCTGGCACCATAGATGAAACTCATTCAAATCTGGATGCAGACTTTAGGTTCACAGATGGCTGCAGACTTTACATATTGCTCCTTTGTGAGACTGAGAGTGCCCATTAACAGCCTGCTTCAGCATAAAGTTACATTCAACCATTTAAAAGGTTTTAAAGATTACATTCTAAGGCTACTTTATAACTTCCAGCTTGCTAACAGTTTTAAGATTCATATTTAAAAGTTACTGCTACAAGAGTGGGGGGATAGAGGGATATAGGAACATTGTGTATATTATTGAGGTTAAGTTGGTATCAATGCAAATTAGACTCTTATAGATTTAGGAGATCTAATATAAGTACCATGGTAACTATAAAGAAAATATCTCAGAATATGCAAGCTTATAGAGACAAAAATTAGAGTATAGATGGCCAGGGGTAGGGGACAGGGGTAATAGGAAGTTAATTGATAATGGGTGTGTCACTGGGGCTCTGTTTTCACCAGAGGTCTGTTCCAGGCTTGGCATCTCATTGCAAGAAGGAATTCAAGGATGAGACAAACAGATAAAATTTTTTTGAAGAGAAAAGGAGAATACACACTTAAGGGGCAAGCATGGGCATGTTCAAGAGAGATACATGTCCCAGACAGCTTGGCATGAGGGCTTTTTATTAGATTAAACAAAGGGAGGTGGGATCAGAGATGTGGGCACATTGTGATAGGTTAGTGAACATCCAAAGTAAGGATTGTAAGGGGGCTAATTAAGCCTCTGAACTATTCAGGTGGGCAATTACTGATGTTTGGGGACTGGAATTTTCCATTCCCTCACCCTCACCCCTCATACTTTTATCTCAAGTACCCAGTTGTTGTTTGAAAATTTAGAGTCCACAACTTGTAGATGAGTAATGTGTCCTGTTCTGCATAACTGCTCTGGGTTTCAGGGACTTAATTTCTTCCAGGTGCCCTCCCCCTGCACCAGGTCCTGAAAGTGCCTCAGGGTCTGCAAGATGTTTTCCCTAGGACTAGCCTGCCTTAACAACCCCACCCCCACCCCGCCATGACTTGTTTACCCTTATTCTTAAAGTGTAGTTCAGGGGTGACTGTCTACTTTCTGCAACTTCTTCCTGCTGAGCAAGGGTTGTGGTCTTTACCTGAAAGGGTATAGAACTATCTGGCTATCCTGGAAAGGTTATGAAGGGGAAGCCCCTATTCGGTGTCAGGGAGGGCAGTGAACCCATGAGTCAGCATGAGTTTATTGTGAAAGAATTGCAACCTGGTAGAGACAAATTTGACAAGAAAGTTAAAGATGCCTGGTCCAAATAAGAGAACCCTCTGGCAAGCAGAGGGATAAGAGGCCCCCAAAAGGGAAGAACCCAATGTGGCAGACTGGGGAGGGAAGAAAACTATTCCCAATCTGTACCTGCATTTTCATGGAGAGGTTTTGATTGATCTGTTTAGGTCTCTGATGTTTTGTTGTAGTTGTTCTGACTCATTTACATAGAAACAGCATTCTTCTTTTAGGAATAGACAGGCCACTGGGGTCAGCTCTTTGGCCACTGTGAGCAGTTCTAAGGCTGCCTATTCTGAAGGACCATGGAAACTAAGGACTCTACCTGATTTCAGAGGAGACCCAAATCCTGTGCCATGGTTGCTAAATTGTGAGATAATTCAAGGGAAAGATTATGATGAAATTGATGGCTAGTTGAGTAAGCCCCCTGTTCTGGTTTGCTAAAGCTGCTGGCATGCAATATTGCAGAAATGGATTGGCTTTTATAAAAGGGATTTATTGAGTTACAAATTTATAGTTCTAAGGCCTTAAAAATGTCAAAACATGTATCTAGAGAAAGATACCTTGACTCAAAAGAAAGGCTGATGACTGTCACATGAGAAGGCACATGATTGGCATCTGCTGGTCCTTGTGCCTAGTTCAATTGCTTCCAGCTTCAGATTCTAGTGGTTTCCTCTCTAAGCATCCATGGGTCCTCCCTTAGCTTCTCCAGGGCAAAAGTCTGGGTTTCATTTCTTAGCTTAGTATCTCCCAAGGCCAGAGACTTCTTCTCTTCAAGCATCTGTCTTGGTTTCATACGACTCCTCTAAGCATCTCTGTGAGCACTCCAGGCATCTTCAAATGTCTGTGTCTGTCTTGGCTCTGAACTGTTTCTCTCTTTGTAAGCTTGCTTAAAGATTCTTGAATGGGCAGACTCACATGGATCTAATCAAAAGGTCATACCCACAATTGTGTGTGCCACATTTCTGTGGAAGTAATCTAAATAAAACATCATGCCTCCAATTGGGTATGTTTCATCTCCAGGGGAACAACCTAATCAAGAGGTCTCACCCTACAATATTGGATTAGGGTTAAAAGAACATGTCTTCCCCCCACAAGAGTGGATTAGGATTAAAAGAACATGGCTTTCTGGGGTCAGAACAATTTCAAACCTGGACACCCTATGCCTGAACCAATCCCTAGTGCTGACATAAGGAAGGGTATTAAGATAGGAGTTGCTCTTTTCTGATAAGAAAAGGAGTGAAGGGTAGAGTTAGAGTTACTTGAGTAGAGCCATCTAGGCAGTAGAACTGGGGCCTTACATAAGCTAAAGAGCAAGAGCCTGTCCAGTTGCTGGGCAAAGTTAGGTATATATTATCTCCACAAAGAAAAAAATAACCTGTTTTAGTTTATAAAAACTGCCAGAATACAATATACCAGAAACAGAATGGCTTTTAAAAAAGGAAATTTATTAAGGTGCAAGTTTACAGTTCCAAGGCCATGAAAATGTCCAAACTAAGGCATTACGGGAGATACTTTGATTCAAGAAAGTCCAATGGGTTCAGAACAACTCTGTCAGCTGGAAGGGCACATGGTGACATCTGTTAGCTTTCTCTCCAGGCTTCTTAAACAGCTTTCTGGTGGGTATTTTCTTTAGTCATTTCCAAAAGTCTCTGGCTATGTAGGCTCTGTCAATTCTGGTAGCTCTTTTTTAGATGGTCCCCTCTTAAAGGGCTCCAATAAGCAACCCCACCTTGAATGGGTGGAGACGCATCTCCATGGGAACCATCTAATCAAAAGTTACCATTTTAGGTAAGTCACAACTTCATGGAAATAATCAAAAAGATCCCACCCAGCAATACTGAATGAGGATTAAAGAACTTGGGTTTTCTGGGGGTACACAACAGATTCAAACCGGCACATAACCCCTCTTTGGTTCTGAGGTGACCATTAAAGAACAGGGTAGCTAGATGTCTGCAGATGGAGGTGATACAACATCTGATTTACCCTGAGGATACTCCACAGATGTGTTTGTTAGGGTCAGCCTCTGGGGTATGGAGGCACATTTTGGAGAGGCTCATACGAATGACAGTTAAAGGGGAAAGTGGGGGTGAAGGTGACTCAGGATGTTCATAAAAATGAATCCCAGGCAGCTTCTCATTTTGCCAGGTCATATTAAGGAAGGGGCCAGTAACACTGTATTTATTTTACAGTATACTTCCTGTTGAGTAGTAGTTTTTAGAAAAAAAATTGGATTTGGTCTATTGTGACAGAATTGCATTCTATCACACAATTAAGTAGGCTTGGTTTAAGAAAATTGCTGCCTCTTCATCTAATTTGCAGTGAGAAAATAGTATAGATTGGAAGAAGTTGGACTCCTGACCAGGGGTTTCCTTAAGTTCAGATTTTAGTGCCTGACCTTGACACTTTAAGATGCCATGTACACCTGTATATTATGGATCTGCACAGTCTGGACAATATTCCCTCCATTTGTAGAATTTTATTTGATACAAAAAGGGAAAGTAGAATTAGGGGTTATTATTACTCTGAAGTACACAGTACCTGTAATAGGGGGTGTTACAGATTGATGAATTTTAAGTTGCTCTAGAAGATAGGAAAGTGTCCCAGGAAAGTTATCTAAGGGATCCCATGTATAATAGCACCATGGTTCTGTACGTTGTGGAGTTGGGGAAATGGAAAGATTTGCAGTTCCCCAGTGGGTACTGTTGGCAGGCCATGCCAGGGTGACTAGATATTGATTGGTATAGATCCAGCAGTTGGACAGGTTTAGTTGCTGGGTTACATACTAAGCAAGGATCTTTAACTGGTGTTTAGAGATAGTTATAGATATAGGCTGTTCAAGAGAATGGAAAGGAAACCTGATTTAGGGAGCATGATGCAAAGAGGAATACTTAGCTCTTAAACAAAGAACTTTTGTTTTGTTTTGATTTTTGAACAAAAGCTTTCATCTGGTCGGCACTCACAGGATTCCTCCTGTACCAGCGGAGGGTTTGACCCTGGACAGATGCACCTAGCTGGAAATTCCACTGACTTTGACTGTTGTAGGGGTGACAAGAATTACAGAGTAATGTTCCTTCCATTTAGGTTCAAGCTGGGAGTCTTGTCTTTTTTGCTTTCATGCCAGATCTTAATTAGAACAGAGTCCCTAGGCTTTATTTTAGGTAGAGGCAGATTAGGACCCACAGCTGAGAGGAATTGAGCTCCTAGGTCCTGAATAAGCCCTTAGGTGTTCCTAATGATATCAAGTATTTGGTTAATGCTTGGATTCTGGATCCAATACTAGGTCCTGAGCTAAGAATGGACTCCCATGCATCATATCAAAGGGGCTTAGTTGGCAAGGTTTCCTTGGCACTAAGTGTATGATAAGGAGGGCCATAGAAAGATTAGGAAACCAATATATATTGGTTTCCTGACATAATTTAGCTACAGTTAGATCTTTTGATCTTCCCAGATAACTGGGGTCTCCATGCACAGTTAAGATGGTATTTTATGCCAAGAGCAGTGGCTACTTCCTTACCAGCAAAGGCTGATCTGTCGTACTTTGTTTAGATATAGGTAGACCGAATTGGAGGAATGATTTCTTTGAAGAGGAGTTTGGAAACGTCATTAGTTGTTTCTTTCTGGGTGAGGAAGCTTCTACAGAGCCAGTAAATGTGTCTACAAAGACTAGAAGATATTTGAACCCTTGACAAGGTGACATATGGGTGAAATTAACCTGCTAGTCTTCCCCAGGGTATGCCCCTCTCCTTTAGACCGGGAGAGTTAAGACTAGAGGCCTGATAAGGTTTCCAGAATTTGGTTTATTAATGGTGCAAAGTACACAGCTTTGGGTGACCCTTTTAATGGCTTTAATTAAATTGTGTCCTACAAAAATCCTCTGTGCCAGGGTGGTAAGGGTATCACCTACATGGGTAGTTTGGTGAAGGCCCTGGAGGACTTTCCATTGAATTTTGTTAGGCAGGAAAATTTTTCCTTTTTTGGTAAGCCATCCACCTGCCTCACATGCATACCCATAGTTCTTTGCTAGTTCTTTTTCCTCCTGTATGTAAGCACAGGGTGCCTCTGGGAGAGAAATATTAGGGATTAATACCATCACAGAGGTCAGCATTTGAGATCCTGCTTTGGCAGCCTATCTGCCTTGGCACAGCCCTTGGACTATTGATGTCCCTGACAGTAGACCACTGAGACCTCCTGAGGAAGAAATACAGCTTCCAGCAAATTGAGAATTTCTTGTCTGTGTTTGACAGGGGGCTTATCATTAGTGAGCAGTCCCCTTTCTTTCCAGATGGTGGAATGGGCATGCAGCATTAGAAAGGCATATTTAGAGTCAGAATACAGGTTAACTCTTCTTGGCTGGCAGTGTTAGTCCATGAGGATGGGCTATAAGTTCAACCTTTTGTGCAGAGGTCCCAAGGGTTAGAGGCTTTGATTCCATAATTTCCTAAAGGGATACTATAGCATATCCTGCCTTCCTACTCTTATAAAGTCATTGCTATCTGTAAACCATTCCAACTCTGGGTTAGGTAAGGGTTGATCCTGTAGGTCTGGCCAACTGGAGTAATTCTGAGCTAGGGTTTCTGTACATGAGTGCTCAAGAGGTGCATTGTCTTGATTTAGGCTTACAGGCAAGAGAGTAGCTGGGTTGAGGGTACTACAGACCTGGATATTGACCTCTGGTGTGTCTAATAATTTGGCCTGATATTTTAGGAGCCTACTGCTTGAAAACCATTGATGTCCTCTTGCCTCCAGAATGTCTCTGATTTGGTGGGATATATACACCATTAGGGCCTGTCCCCACATCAGCTTCGTGGCTTTTTCTATACATAAGGTAGTGGCCCCTACTGCTCAGAGGAAAGGTGGCCATCCCTGGGCTGTGGCATCTAATGGCTTTGAAAAATATGCCACTGCAATGTTCCCTAGTTTTTGTACTAACACTCCTAATACTAGTCCTTTTTTCTAAGTAACATACAGGTAAAAGGGCCTCTCTAAGTTTGGCAGGTCCAAGGCAGGTGGGCAGGTGGGCAGGTAAGGGTCCTTTTGAGGGTAGCGAAGGCAGCAACTTTCTCTGTTCTCCTTTCCAAGGGGACACTATCTAGCCTCTGGGAGGCTTAATGTAGAGGCTGTACCATTTCTCTGACTCGCTTCCAGATTCTGCAATACCCTGCCATTCCAAAGAAAGCGCTTAATTGCCTCTTGGTCTCAGGAGCAGACACTGAGATATGGCCTGGACTCTCTTGGATGACAAAGAATACTCCCTGGGGAGGACAAACCCAAGGTAAAGGACCTTTTGTAGGGCACCTTGAGCCTTAGAAGCTGAAACCCAACACCCTTGTTTGGCTAAAATTAAATGTGGTAATGGTATCCACTAGAGAGGGCTCTTGGGTTGCTCTGCATATTAGTAAATCAGCTACGTACTGAAGAAGTGTGCTAAATTCTAAAAGTAAGAGGGCTAAGCCCTTAGCTAAGGCATTTCCAAAAAGATGAGAGCTATCTCTGAACCCCTGAGGTGAAACTCCAAGTGAGCTGGGTTGAGGTAACATTCCCTGGCCCCTGCCTTTCAAAGGTAAATGAAAATTGGGAGTTTGAGCCTAAGGGTATACAGAAGAAGGCATCCTTTAAATCAAGGACTGAGAACCACAGGGTAAAGCTAGAAATTTTGTTAAGTAATATATAAGGCTTGGAAACTATAGGATGAAAGGGAATGACAAAGCTGTTCATAGTTCTGAGGTCCTGCACCAACCAGTACTCCCATTTGGCTTCTTTAGGAGTAGGATAAGAGTATTACAGGGAAACTGACAAGGGACTAGGAGGGCAGTTTTCAGGAACTTCTGGATAAAGGATTGGATCTACATGCCCAATGCCTGTAGCAAATCTCTTCCTAGAAATGGCACAAGGCACTCTGGTACTACTAAGAACTGATGATTCAATCCATTTCTGATGAAAGCTGCCAGTTCAACAAAGGAAGGACTAAGTGAAGGTCCTAGCCTTAGGTTTCCCATCTATCCTACTATGGGACAGGTTCACGGGGACAATGGGCCTGAGTGATAGGTCAGAACAGAGTAAGTGGCTCCAGTATCAATTAAAAAATCAATTGTCTAACTTACCATGTTGAAGATCACCTGGAGCTCCTCAAAATGGATGTTCCTTGGCCATGTCCAGGAAGCCGCTAGCGGCCCCGGACCTCCTCAGTCTTGCTTGGGAGTGGTCATCAAGGCCTTTGGAAGGGCCTTGACTCCCCTTTGGGACCATACCTAGGGCAAGGCCCCAGGGGTTCTTGATGTCTTTGAGGACATTTACACTTCCAGTGCCCCATCCTTCTGTACTTTTAGCAGATCTGGCTGGTTTCTGCCTCGAGGCGGCTGTCCGCCATTCGTGCAGGCACATGAGCTTAGCCTTGTGTATGTCTCTCCTTACCTTCTCTTCTTCTGCATTCCTTGTTATTAAAAACAGAAAAAGGTGGGGGTGGGTGACGGAGTGCAGATGTAGTTCAGTGTTAGAATTCCAGCCTGCCATGTGGAGACCAGGTTCAATTCCTGGTCCATGTACTTCTCAAAAAACAAACAAGCAAAACAAACAAAAAAAGCAACCAAACAAAAAAATTCGACAGTGGTGCTGCAATAAAGAGATATTCACATGGGAAAATAATGAAATGTGATCCTGCCAAGCAGCGTACAAAAACAAACAAACAAACAAAAACAGAAAAAGGCTTTTTTCATAAGATCATTCATAGGGGTTTGTGGGCCAGAGGTCAGTTTCTGGAGTTTCCTCCTTATATCAGGAGCTGACTGACCAGTAAAATAAGTCTTAAGCATTAATTGCCCTTCTGTGGAGTCAGCATCTGCTTGGGTATAATTTTGCCTAGCTTCCACCAGCCTTCCCTGGAATTCAGCAGGGTTTTTCTTATCCTCCCGAGTTAAGCTCTGAAACATATTATAATTTGCAGGTTTGATGGTACTCTTTTCCATTCCTGCTATTAGACAAGTTATCATATGGTCTATGACTTTCAACTCTGCCTGACCCCTCTGGTAGTTTCAACTTAGGTCTGCATTTGGAACCACTACTGCCCCCACTGCATATTGGGCAGGCTGCTGGCCTGCCAGTTGATCTGCATGGTCCTGTGCTTCAGTACAAATTCGATGTTTTTCCTCAGGAGTACAAGAGGAAAGAATGATTACTCCATCCCCTTAACTAAATTCATATGTTACTACCAGGTTTTTAAATTCTTCCATAAATTTTGAGGGGTCCTCTGAGAACCTCCCTGTTTCTTACACTGTGCCAGATCAGAAAAAGGAACATGAGCACAGATGGTTCCATATCTCTGTTCATTGCTCCCTGAATGGGGAATATACCATCCTTTTTTTTTTCCCCCGTTTTCCCATGGGATGGTATAGACCTGCTCTGGAAGTATGGCCTGCCAGGCTAGGGGAGGCTGGAGGCAAAGACGGTGTTGAGGGGGCAATAGTCTCACCCCCACCTGGGTGGGGGTGGAGGGTCTTGCAGTGCTTTAGGTTCTGGGACAGGGCCACAGTGGGGACAGCTACTTATGAGTGGATCGTCTAAAATATCTGTCTCCTCCTGCAAGGAAGTTCATGAGGAAGAAGACCCTGAGAGTCCTCCTAGACTTAACATAATCTGTAAGAACCCTTCTTGGATTATCCTGATATAAGACCATAAAAATCTGTACCTAAGGAATTTCTTGCCACTTTCCCTTCCTTTTACAAAAGAGTTCTAGCTGTACGATAAGTTATAACTGACCATCCCATTCACAGGCCAACATTGGATGTCCTCCAGGACATTGTGGCCAGACACTATTGCAGTAGAAAATAAGCTTTTCCTTTTTTAGCTCTGTGGTGGGAAGATTATCCCAGTTTCATAGCAGGTAGCCCAATAGACTGTCAGTGAAAATACTGGACACACCACCCATATCTAAGGAAGAGAGAAAAGAAAAAAAAAAGTCAGATTTCAATACTGGTTTTCCAGTGATCCAGGCTGCTGGCCTGCTGTTCCAAGTACTGATCCCCTTGGGCTCGTAGGATCAGGCTCCCTATCCCCAGGTGTCCACGGGATAAGTGGAGGCTTAGGAGACGGATGGGACTGGTACCATCCTAATGCTGCTGAGCCGATCTACTTATCTTCCTGGAAGTATTTGCACTCTTAACATACTGTCTGACTTACTGCCTAGGAGAATGGAAAGGATTTTCTACAAAGAATCTCCCAGTATTGCCAGGATCAGACTAGAAAAAAGAAACATGTGGCAAAGAAATTGGACTCCCCTTACAGGGGAGTTTCCTGGGAAAGGCCAGTCACACAATAAAATGTGACTTAGTGTACTTCTCGGGCAATTCACAGGGTCTGGGTAGGGCCAGGGGTGAGGCTTCCTCTATCCCTTGCAGCACAGATCTTTTTCAGCAAAGTGAGCACACACCCAACAACATATTCTCCCCAGGCAAAGTTTACTTCCTACACTCATCAATACCCTCAGGAGGGCTAATAGTAAAACGCACTCAGACTTGAGACATAGTAGTGGACAAAGAGATGGAAAGACCTGGAGAGAAAAAGTGAGGAGCCAGTTATTAGAGTAAGCAGAGAACAAAAGGGCCTGCTTGCTCATTTCAAGACTAATGGAGGGAAGGAGAGGTCACTATCTCTCACAGGCTCAGCTCACTCCAATCAGGATGGCAGGGGCTTTCATTTACATGCAAGCCTTACTTCTGGTTTTCAGGGGGAAATACTCCCTCTGGAAAGTGCCCAGTTCCTGTGGGCTTAAACCAGAGTGACTCCCTACAATGTCAAAGATAACACCTTGTTTTGTACAAGAATCCTTAGCCCAGAATTCTGTATTATAAAAGATGAGGTGTCTCAAGAGGCATAGAAAGCCAGATAGAGGCAAAAGGAGATTCTCTATAGAGGAGGTAGAAAAAGAGACAGATTCAGCAGGAGGAAGGATCTCACAGGGGAGGAAAAGAGAGCATGTCGAGTCATGGAGGGGAGGAAGAGAGAGAATGTGGGGAAGTTTCAGAGAGCAAAGGAGAGAGAGAGAAAGAGAAAGAGAGAGAGAGAGAAGACAGGGGGACTCAATTTGGCTCCCATTGGACTCCTGCTCAGCCTGGGGAGAAGCCCCCAGTCAGGCCCCAAAAAAGAAGTATCACCCACTGCCCTGAGCATCCTTGGATTTACATGGTATGGAGATGGCCTTCTACCACTTCCGAGGACAGAGCTGGAGGTTCTGGGTGAACCAAATTTATGTCCTAGGGGAGCCAGATTTGAGACCCTAGATTCTTAGAACAGTGAAAATGATTCCACTGTTCTGGGAGAACACATTGTTGCCTGAGGTCATAGAAGAGGATAACAATGAGCCAAGCAAGAAGGACTGTGACAGCACAGTGACAACCTCCTGGTCTAAAGCCATGATTTACCAGTCTGGACAGTCAGAGAAGAGAACTCACTCCTGGCTGTCTCTCCAAAATGATGTCACTGGCAATGCTTACAAAAATGAAATGCTCCAGGCTTGGAGTCTCATCACAAGAAGGAATTGAAGGATGAGACAAGCAGGTATAAGCAAGTGATAAAATTTACTGAAGAGAGGAGGAGAGTATGCTTAAGGGGTAGGTATGGATGGGCTCAAGAGAGAGACACATGCCAGGCAGCTTGGCATAAGGTTTTTTTAAACAAAGGGAGGTAGGGTCGGAGATGTTGGCACACTGTGATTAGTTAGTGAACGTCCAAAGTAAAGATTGTAAGGAAGCTCATTAAGCCTCTGAACTATTCAGACAGGTGATGGATGAGGCTTGGGGACTGGAATTTTCCATTCCCTCACCCTCGCCCCACACACTCTTCTCTGAAGCAACCATCTGTTGTTTGAGAATTTATGGTCTCTGACTTATGGATGAGTAATGTGCTTATTACCAGTGATTACCAGTAACTACTCTGGGTCTCAGGGACTTAACCGTATCTTCCAGATGCTCTGCCCCTGCACCTTTAGGTCTTGAATTAGACCTTTAGGGTCATTAGACCTTTAGGGTCCCTAAGGCACTTCAGGGTCTGCAAGATGTTTTTCCTATGACTAGCCTGCCTCAGGTATAGGCTTTCTGTTTGGGAGAGATGGGAAAGTTTTAGTAATGGAAGTAATGAGGGTACCACAATATTGTGAGTATTACTAATACTATTGAATGATATGCTGGAGAGTGGTTGAGATGGAGAAGGTATATATTGTATATATGTTTCCACAGTTAACAACAAAGAGCAACTAAAGAGTCAGTGATATTTAAATGGAGTACATAATCCTAGATAGGATATAGCAAAGGAGGAAAAAAGACTCAAAGGGACATAATTGGGACATATGAAAAAATTGGAATGTAGACTTTAAACTCTATATAAATATTATATTTCTTCGACTTGATAATCGCACTTAAGGGGTCACATAAGTAAATATCCTTGTTCTTAAGAAATGCACATGGCAGTATTAAGTGTCCAAGGAACATGATGAATACAACTTATATCAAGGGGTCAGAAAAAGGATAGATGGGTGGATGGATGGACAGACGGATGGAGGGATGGACAGATGGATGGATGGATAGAAAGAAGAAAGGAGAGGAGGAAGAAAGGAAGGACATACAAATGTAGTAAAAAGTTAAAATTAGTGGATCTGGGTATCTGGGGTGGGTAGGGTTATGATGGGGTTCTCTTTTTTGGTATTTATGTATTATTTTTGAAACTAGTAAGTTTGAATCTTTTCAAAATAATTTTTTTTTTTAAATCCTGTTGGCCCCTACCTTCAAAATGTATACAGAACCTGAACTTCTGGATTCAGCCAAACTAGAGTATCCCTATTTCCTCTCTTCTTCTCTATTATTAAAAATCAAAGCAAAAAAAAAAAAAAAAACACAACAAAACTTAATACAAGGCAGGCCACGGTGTCTCAGCAGGCAAAGTTCTCACCTGCCATGCTGGAGACCCAGGTTTACTTCCCAGCGCCTGCCCATGTAAAAAAAACAAAGAGAGAGAGAGAGAGAGAAAGACCTTAATACATCAAACAAGCATAGGAAAACTCTCAGTGGTGGAAAGAACAAAGCAGAGTGGCTAAGGACCTGGAGACTTGAGGAATGACAATGCCGTGAGTTTCCCAGACTTTTTTTTGTCTCACATATCTCCTAGATGGGGCACTGGAGAAGTGTGTAGCCTGGAACCACTGACAGGCCCAGACAAAGAAAAGCCCCAAGAAAAGCTAGGGAGAGAATAGGCTAGCAGAACAGGAATCCATTTTGATAATATTGTCTCTACTTTAGCCCAACACCAAAGGAAAAACTGTCATCTCACCATTTGGTGTCCGTGAGGGTGAACAGAGAGCTAGGCTTCTGGCGCCTCTAGGGGCAGCAAGGTGGGGCAGTGGGAGCTGGCCTTGCATTTCTTCCATTGAGCTGGTGTCAATGGGCTTGAATGGGGAGCTGAACTTCCACCCCTGTCCAGTAGGAAAGAGAAGGAACAAAGTGGTATGAGGTAGTATTCGTTGGCAATACATTCTCCAGTGGGAAGTTGAACTTCCACACCTGCATGACGGTAACTAGATGGAAGGAGGAGGAGGTAGGCAGTGCTAGCTGGTGCTTTTCTTTCCCCTCTGGGTTATTATCAGCATAGCCCAATGGGGAGCTGAACTTCTATCCCTCCCAGAGGCAAAAAGGCAGAACAAGGTGGATCAAGGTGATGCTAGCCAGAACTCCATTTTCTCTTGCCCTTTGGTACCAGTGGGCCGAAAGAGGAGCTGAGCTTCTGCCCCTGTTCGTAAAAATGCAGTAGAATGAATTGATGCCCCACTTCCCCCACTCCCTGTCAGTGGGGTTCAATGAGGAAATGAACTCCCATATGCACTCAACAGTAATGAGGTGGTGTGAGTTGATGTTCCACTTTCTCTGAGGAGGTGTCAGTAGAGTTAAAAGGGGAATTGAATATCTACCCCTCCTGATTCTGCACGTGACACCAAAACTAAGTGACTGCTTCAAAACAAAAAGATTAAATAGGATCCAGAATCTCATAAAATAACATCCAAATTGTCCAGGATACAATAGAAAAAACACTTGTCATGCCAAGAAGTAGGATTCTACTCCCCCTCCCCATTTGCCTTGAGTCAGTTTCTGAACCCACGGTTTGTCCCTTCAAATCTCTCTTGTTGTCCTTTCTTTTCATTCTCACTGTCATCACCTTTGTTCAAGCCAGCAGTGCCTTATGCCTTGATTACTTGGACAGCACTCTATCTGGTTTTCCTGTCTCCTATTGTATCCACACCCCTCTCTCTATCAACCCTACATATGACTATTTGTTAATATTCCTAAAATGCATTTAAATATTCTTGTTGCTTCAAAACCCTCTTGTAAATCCCCACTGCCTACAGAATAAATTTCAATTAAAAAACTAGCCCATAAGTAGGGATAATAAGATCTTTCAGAATCTGGCCCATTCAACCTAGTCTCTTGTCCCCCAAACTCTCTTCCTCCTTTTAAATACGTCTACCCTACTGAGAACCTATTATGGTGCTCAAAAACAAATGTTTTATAAAGGAAAAATGGAGGTAGGGCTAGTTTTAAATTTTTTTTTAATTGAGGAATGATTTTGCATTCTGTTTTCATAAATATTACAGTGAGGAACTAAGACATCCGCCCTGATTTTAAGTAGCCTTTTTCTTGATGTGCAAAGGTATCTTATTTTAGGAAGCCAATTTCAAAGGTAAAGAATTGATGAAATCAGATATGCCAATGAAGGTAAAAGCAACCTAACTCTTGAATGAGTCAACCTGTGAGCTGTGTTCTCCATTTGTTTCTGCAGAGAGCCCCGCAAGGTGGTCCTGCACAAAGGCTCCACTGGCCTGGGCTTCAACATTGTGGGCGGGGAAGATGGAGAAGGTATTTTTGTGTCCTTCATTCTGGCCGGTGGACCAGCAGACTTGAGTGGAGAGCTCCAGAGAGGAGACCAGATCCTATCAGTGAGTATTACTCTTTCATCTTCATTCCCTCCATGTCCAAATTGTCCGTGAAAAGTCATATAGCTCCAAGAGCACCCTAATTATAAAGCAGAAAGGCATGAGAACATTATGGCTTCAGGTGAGTGTTGCAGTTTAAATGCTGTTCAGGTGCTTTATGCTTGTTACACTTAAATTCCAGATGAAGGTAAAAAGACAAATGTTTTCTTTTACATTTTCTGAGATATATTTCTAACCAATAGATCACTGAAACATGCCTTTTAAAAATGGCATATTACTTATTATGAAATGCAGCTTTTTGCCCAAACATGTGGCCATACTCTAAAAGTAGTACCTTTATAATGTGTCTAGTTTGTGCAATAACTATGGAAGAAAATGCATAAAAGAATGCTATATCCATTTTGGTGATGCTGATGCTGATTGAAAGCACAGTGCTGTTTACCTAAGTGCTAGAATTACCAGCAATAGTTTATTAATTAAGCACCTACTATTTGCCAAGCTTTTATAAAAGTAAATTTCAACTTTCTCCATTACCCTTAAATTTACTGCCCCATGTCCAGATGAAGAGAATAAAGTTCAGAGAGATTAAGTAACTTATCAAAGGTCACATAACCAGAGACAGTCAGAGCTGAGATTTAAATAATTGATAATGATTTCCATCACACCTACCCTCACCCTTTCTCCCTGTTTTCTTAACTCTCTCCTCCCTCCATTTCTTATTTCCTTGCCTCTTTCTCCTCCTATTTCCTTTCTTTCCAAAATATTCTTTGATTTCTAAAAAGAGTTATTGCTTCTTTCCTGTATATCAAGCTACATTAAGTATAAAGTGCAAGATAGATAGTCAAATCCATTGTGAGTATTCATGCTCATATGGGAGTTTTTGTAATCATGGAAATAATGGAGAATTATATAAGGAGCCCAGTTATTTGGCTGAGGATTTGGCTTGTAACTCAATGAGGCATTTAATTATGGTTTTCATTGTGGGCTTACAAAAATTTGTTTTCATTTTATAGTTGTGATTTATAGCTAGAATTTTCCAAGTGACCTTTTATTTGGTAACCACCATTTCAACCCCTTAAATATAAATGGGCAGATCCCTCCCTCCTTCTCCTCTCTCTGTCTCTCTCGTGCACACACATACATACACACGTGCACACGGCTTACCTAGAAAGCCTACAGTCAGTTGGCTTGAGTAAAGTGCCCAGAGGTCTGCATGGGTGACCTGCCTTCTGTGTCCCTGTGGTTCTCTCACACATGCAGGCCTCTGATTCCCCGTCAGATCTCTGGAAGGATGTTGAGTGTAGGAGAAATAAGGTAAAGTCTATTCCAGGACCTTGTTCTGCCTGCCAAGGGCTAAAACTTACCCTTCCAACTACTTCCCCTTCACCTGCTTCTTTGACACATAAAGTGATATAAAAAGTAAAACTGGTAGCTATTCAACCTATTGCACATACTTGCTTTCATGTCTGTCTTCCTCTACTAGATGGTAAGCTCCCTGAAGGCAAGTTCTCTATCTTATTTGATGTTGTATCCTCATCGTTTACCATAGTGCCTGGCACATCTCTCAAAATTTATTGAATGAAAAAGTGTTGAATAAATATGGTCGTGTATTAAGAAGTCATTCTGGCCTGGCTCTATCTAAAATATGCTAACATATCTTCATTATCCTGGCTCAAAATCTGTAGACTGGGGGAACCACCCTGTCATTTTAATGGTGACATCAGCATTCATGTTGTCATAGCACTTTCCCAGACATGAAGCACTTTCACATGCTTTTACTCTGGGGATCCTCAAAGAAATTTGACATGTCAGGCTAGGTTGTTATTACTCCCATTTGCCACCTGAGGTAAAGGGAATTTGGAAAGACCAAGTGATTTGCCCAGGCTTCCACAGCTACTGACTCTGAAGTTGGACTCAAAATAGGGTCTCCCGGCCCCAAATCAGTAATCTTTGTCCTCACAGCACAATCTCTCTTAAAAACCTTGTCAACAGTATTTATTCAACACCTGCTTTATGCACTCCACTCTGTGTGCTTTCCACTCTCAGGAACTCTCTATAGAGCTATAAGGAGCTAATACTTACATGGTACTTCTGAGTCAGTCACTCTTTTAACTAACTTAATATCATAACAA